>MQRK01051301.1:693-12007 GCA_001938485.1 Girardia tigrina | reverse complement strand
CATACCAAATTTAAAATATTCCTCACAAGCTCATAGGTATCTTTACGTAAAACTCCGGTATATATAAAGTATTGAAATAAAATGTTGGTGATAAATTCTATTAAAGAATTTATTTAAAGTGCTTTTGATTTGGAAAAACCTGGAAGACCCGTATAATGTTGGAAATGAAAAGAAAGAAATGCCCCAGGAAATCAAAGAGGATTTTGCTACATTATATGTCAAAATCAACTCCAATTATTATGTACACTGATAAAAAAAATAAAAGGAAAGTGGCCGAAAAAAGGAAAGAATTAACTCTAGCTTTCACATGACAATGCTCCAATCCACACATCCCAACTGACAACAGTAACAATTGACTCATATGGATTATCATTAGTGTTTTACCAACCATTCAGTCCTAATCTCGACCATAGTAATTTTCACATTTTCCTGCAACTGAAGAATAATTTTCGACGATAATTCTTTGATTGTACCTTCTTTGATTTGCAGCAGCAAGTCACGGATTGGCGGACTTTGTATTCCGAAACCTACGAAAAGGAGAGAAAGGGGTGTCATGATGGCGAATAGCTTATAATGATGGCGGAACTTATAATAAAAAAAAATCTAAACTAATTGCTTGTCTTTTGTTATGAATTTGAATAACATCGGTTGCTAATTTTTTTTCGAGTTTAAGTATTTATTTTTACCTAAGTATTATCTATGTTTCTTTCCTTGATATTACAACAACTTTTGAATTTTGGAACTTCTGAAATTTCGTCAATTTTGTGAGTCTCAGATTAATTCCAGATTAAGAAACATAAAGTGGTTACAAAGTAAAGTAATTGCCTCTTTTACAGAATTTATCCAAAATTTCAAAACATTTGTGTTCATTGAGCCACTCTTGTTGATCTTATTAACAGATTTACTACTAGGAACAGTGATTTTTCGAACCGAGATTAGATCATTTAATTAAGTTTTTATGCAAACAGCGAAGCCATATTTTCCGAATTTCTATGAGACACATTTTAATCAGATTATAAACCCTTAAATAATGTTCAAATATATACACAATTTATTCTCTTAGTTATTTTAATAAATTTTTCATTTTTTTAATTATTTTTTTTATTATTGGCCCAAAATAAAAATTGCACATTGGCCTCTATTTGAAAACATTAAATTTAAAAATTCAAATAGAAGCCCAGGGTGTACCTCTATATGGAAAACTTCGGTACATTTTGGGTTTGCAGCTTCTATAAATCATGATACCATTATTTGCCTACTTCTGGATAAATCGGGCGTAATATAATTACATAGTACATGAATGAATCAGGACTCCAAAAGCTTAGATTAAATAAATTCATTTCTAGGGGCACGAACAGATTATACATCATTTTATATCGATGGTTACTATATAGATTTTTTAAGTTGTCAATGCTTTTGAAGATATTTTATTAAGTTTTTTTAGTTTTTCAATTGATTTAATTGTTTAATCAATTGTTAGTTTCTTCTAGTTCTAATTATAAAATTCAAGGTCTTTATCTTAAAAATCGTATACTTATGTTATAAGGTATCATATAGAAGTTGAAAAGAAAAAGAATATAACTAGATCTAATTTTGAAATAATAATTGTGGAAGACAATTAGAGTTGAATTACGTTAGAATATTTTTAAAATTGTCCCATATTAAGAAAATTTAAATGTGGCAATTATGATCCTAATTTAATAAGAAGAATTGTATTTTTAATTGTTTATATGAAATAATATATTGCATTATATTAAGTATATGTGTTGGTGTACCAATAAGAACTGTTATCATTTGTAAATTAAAATGTTAACTTCCGCAATCAATTTTTTTACTTTATTAAACTTACTTATTGAAAGTAATGTCCCTAATTTGATTGTTTTATTTTGAGATTAAATATTTTTTTAAACTTGAAGAAAATCAACTTTTATTAAGTATTCCTTCGAATAATTGGTTGCCATAAAATGTTATTACTTTAATTCGTTCAAAGCGAATTAGTTAATTTTTATTGTCTGCTTGATTAAATTGCTTTGAGCAACAATTCGAAATCTAAAGTTTATCATTATCTTAATTAGTGAACTCGCTTTTATAACGAGCTCTAATTTTGAAATAATAGTTGTGGAAGACATTTAGAGTTGAATTACGTTAGAATATTTTTAAATAATTTAAACATTGACAGTAATTTTTTTGCCAGAAGATTCACTTAAGATACGTTATGGATATATATATATATATATATATATATATATCTTATATATAGGGTATTTCATAAAGTTCTATGTTTTTAAAAATACAATAAGTCAGACAAAATCGTAGTAAAATTCAAAAGTTTTATTTAATTTCATTCAATAAATACTTCAATTTAATAATGAAAAATGAAGTCGAGCATGTTTCCACCTCCACTGTCTCTGTAGGTAGTCATCCAATCGTTGAAATTAACGACAAATCTTTCGCAGATCTCTCTGTAAATTTTACAGATTCAACCTCTTTGACAATCGTTTGAGGTTTCTTTATGTAAACTTGTGACTTTGCATATATAGATAAAAAAGAAGTCACATGATCTCGGAAGCCAATCTTAGTCGCCACTGTGAAGCGAAATTAGGCATCTAAGGAATATTAACGAATCAAGATGGCTGTCTCTCTAGATTTGTGACAGATAGCTCCGTCATATTGAGACCACATTTCATCAATTCCGTCATCCTCCATTTCTTCCAGGACAGGCCACAAAAAGTTAGTGATCATGTCCCGATAACAGTTACCTGTTACAGTTATAATATAAGTTATTTAAATATTAATCAGATGTACATTATTAAAAATATTTTATTTAAATTAGCTGATTGTCTTATTAAATAATAAATTTGAATTATTAGTCGACTTGTTATTTTCAATGGATTTGAACATCTTAACTGGCGACCACGGCAAGCAAGATAAACTACCATGAAACGGATTAAAAATCATTCAACCAATTCCCAAATTCGAACTTCCTAAAGCATTAACCTATGCCATCAACAAGAAACTCAGACTGTTCAATGGGAATTGTACTGAAGAAGCAGGATGTTGGTTATTAGATATGTGCCGATGGACATAATGCATGGGAATAACGTTCACTACATTGTTCGACAGCATGCTGACAGATCAAGTGGTTACTCTATGAAAAATTTTCAAAGCAGATTGGAAAGCGCTGTCCGATGAGGAGGCCAAATTGACTACAACATTTATCAAGAAGAGCTCAATGTTAGAAGAACTTGAAGTGTTAAGTAACAAAGTAGAAAGAAAATGAAAGGTTTGTAGTGTAGAACTGAGGGTTAGAGAAGCTGTGGAAAAGTTTCAGGGACGAATCAAGAACGAAATCATAGAAGAGTTGTTGTAAAAAAGAATATGATCTCACGTGCTTAAGGAGAGGTTTGTATTCAAACTTAAAGTGCTGATTGAAGAGATACACGACAAAGCGAGAATTTAAGAAGACAATGTGGTAAGGAAAGAAACTGTTGCGGTCATGACGAGAAAGCAATCATTGCAGAAGCAATTCGGATAAAAAATCATTACATGGAGCCTGTATGATTCCAGAAACGCCGATACTGTCAGTCCTAATTCACAGAGACAACAATTCGACAGCCTATATAACATATTCTAATAGGCTCCCGGTGATAAATGGGGGTCGATAATCGATTATGGTTACCGAAAAGCCACAACAATTTACAACTCCAGTTTAGTCAGCGTGGTTTCAAACAAAGCAATTGAACTGCGAGTGAAGGACCTCCCACGGCCGGTGGAAGAAGTATTATCTAAAGGAATTTGCTTTTGTTCTGGAAAACATTGCATACAAGAAGAAATTGCCCGTTGAGTAATGTTTGCGTAATATGCAGTAAAAGCGGACATGGATTTCGACAATGCTGCCAGATACGACAGCTGAATCGGATATATATCAGAGAAACATTTGAAGGAGGTAATGAAACTCAAGGAGAACATTTCGAGGATGATTTAAATGTCAACGGTTTCATGTCAGCATTTCGTCAATGGAATCCATATAGATATGGAAAAAAATGGAGTGCGGTACCGATGGAAGATTGTAGATGGAATTTCTTATCAGTGGTCAGAGAATATCGATGCTTTAGGATAGCTGCACCGGTGTCTCGGTGATTAATGAGAATATTTTGAAAAAGGTTTCATTAAAGTGGAAATCTGAGTCACAAAATGTAGAATTAGTTGTGGTCAAGGAAATTAGACCAGAAGTTATTGGAGGAATTGATGTAATTAAGAAATTTAAGCTACAATTAACAAAAGGAGACCACCAATAATGGAAAAACAGAAGTCTAAACATGTTGGAGATAATATGGAAAAGATAATTTTCAAAGAACTGAAAGAAGTTTTGTCGAGATATGAGGATTTATTCATGAAAATCGACTATGATCTAGGGGTTACAGATTATATGGTTCACAGACTCGAAACAGACAGTAAACCAATATTTTTGAATCCAATAATGCAGTCTATGCATTTGGAAAAGAAATTGGAAGATCTTTTAAAAGTTGGAAAACGCGGTTATAATTCGAAAATGTAAAAGTGATTGGAATTCGTCATTGGTGGTAGTTCAAAGAATGGCTGAATTCGGATGTAATTTGACTTCAGAAAGTTAAATGATTTTGCCAAGAGGGTTTCGTTTCCTATGTCGGATAATCAGATGTTATTTGATGCTTTACATAGAGTACGAGTTTTCTCAAGTATGGACTATGTAAAGCTTTTCATGAAGTCGCATTGGATGTTTATTCGCCGGAGTGAACAGCGTTCTGTACTAAGACACAGTAATATTATTTTAATAGGGTTCTATTTGGGTTATCTACAGCCCGAGGAACATTTCAAAGATTGATGAGTTTTTTATTTGAGGATTTATTGTTTGCAGGAGTGGTTATTTATCTAGATGACGTACTAGTTTATTCTGAACCCTGGTCAGAACATAGAAAAATAATGAAAATAATAGAAAGATAAACGCAGAAAGTGCAAATTCGGAATAACAGAATTGGTGGTTTTGGGTAGCACAATAAACCAAAATGGATTATAGACGAATAAACGGAAGAAAGAAGAAATTCAAAATTTTCTGGTTCCAAATTGCGCTAGGCATTTAAAAGCTTTCTTGGGGCTGGCAAATTATTACCGAAAGTTCATTAAGAACTATGCGCAAATCGTACTACCATTGTATCATGCAGGCAAATGAGGATTGATGATTGAATGAGGATTGAAAGATATCTTTTGGTCCCAGGAATATGAAAGTAGTTTTAATGACCTAAAGAATAAACTTGTAATGCGCCAAAACTAGAATTTGTTAATTCATCTAAAGATTTTATTCTAGCTACGGATGCCTCATTTGGAGCTGTTGGAGCAGTGTGAAGCAAAAAGGATGAAAAAGTGATAGTATATGCATCAAGAACAGTTTTGGTATTCGAGAAAGGATATAATAGGAAAAACGAAACACAATGCGATATTTCACGCTTTCTAGAGACATTTTTAATTATGCAAATATTTCTCTATTAGGTAATAATACAGGTTTGACTCAAAAGTTTCTGCCGATGAATAAAGCGTTCTAAAATCAGTTCTATGCATTCGGGGTTAATGAAATTTTTACCATGTACTCTTCAGTAGTTTTTTTAACAATATATGTTAAAATTTTCACAATTTGAACAGAACTGTTATAATAAAATACTTGATTTGTATGAATGTATTTCGTTTTTCTAGTGAGTATTCGTACTGAAAATGCAGTTTTCTCGATAAGATATTAAAAACATCATTTATTACAACTGGAAGCGAGGACTGTCAACTACCAATATTCATAAAAAAAATCTACTGCGTCAACAATGGTACAAGTCTTGGCGAGGCGCTGGAGATAAACCAGTGACGGAATCAAAAACCGTCCTTACCGAAAAGAAATTCATGCTAAGTCTATTCTGGGACCCACAAGGGATTATTTTGATGGTCGTTTTGCCACCTAATGAGAGTATCAATGCCCAATATTATTGCGACCTGCTGGAAAACTTGAATGTAACCGTTTTTGAAAAACGGCGAAGACGAATGTCTCATGGGAATTTCTACCTCCAGCACGACAATGCGAGGCCCCATACGGCCATCATCACACAAGAGAAGATACTGACCTTCGTCTCAACATTTTTGAACATCCACCATACTTGCCAGACTTGCCCCCTCGGATTATTACCTTTTCCGACCAATGAAATCTGTCTTGCAAGGAAAGGATTGCGCCAGTTCATCTACTGTAATACACGATATTCAACAATGGGCTGACTCAAAACCGCAGCAAATCTTCCAGGATGGCATCAACAAGTAGAAGGTGGCAACGATGCATTGATCATGATGGTGAATATTTTGAAAACTTATGTGACGTTGATGATTAAATACTTTGTTGATATTCATTTGTTATTGAAATTTCGGCAGAAACCTTTGAGCCAAACTTGTAGATTCAATGAAATAACAACATTTTGTAGATTGCTGAATTTTTGTTTACAATTTGGTTTCTTTCCTTTCTAGCTTTTTATTTCCTTCATATTTATTGGGATCATCATATGCATAAATATATGTTGATAGGTTATAAAAAAAATAATAGGGTTCATAATCATTTTCTAATATTTAAAACCATAACCTTGATTTTCTACAAAACCATATAAACTATTTGAATTATTGTCATTTGGTAGATTTGATAGTTTTAACGTTAAGATCAGAACATTCAAAATTAATAAACATTATTTATTAAACATTTTGTTTGATAAACATCTTTACAACTTCGAATAAATATTTTTAATAAATAAATTTAAACCATTAACTTTTTGAAGAAAAGACAAAGAGAACAATAATTGTGTACAGTTTCGTATAAATCGATGCTCATCGTCACAATGAACTCATTACATTGTGACATCTCTTATTGATTGTTTTTATTGATTCTGGCGAAAATTTTGGATGTTCTTTGACAAGGACTGTAGGTATTTATGGATTCATCGAAAAATACTTTATTGGTATTAAATACGTTTAAGTTGAATTGAAGTAAGTATAAAATGAAAATAAATTAATTTATTTTCTGTTTTATTAACTTAATTTTCTAAATTTAACTAACTAATTATTATTGGCTCTACAAAAAGCTGAATTTATTTTTTAATAAATATATACATTGTTATCGTAGTTGATATTATAAATATTTCATTTAGGAAATGAACACACTTTATCGATTTTGGTCGTTCTTTCTGAGAGAAAATTTCAATTTATCAATGTACCGGGAATTTCGTTCTTTGGCATTTAAAGATGCTGATAACGATGTCAGATATGGACTTGAATGTCTTTTTCGGTTTTATAGTTACGGACTTGAGATTAAGTTTCGTAAAACTTTATTTAAAAATTTTGAAGAAGACACTCTAAAAGACTATGACAAATACAAACATAAATATGGTTTGGAGAAATTTTGGGCTTTCCTTTATTATAGTAAAAAGAAAATCGATATCAATCCACGTCTTTCTGAATTACTTGCTAATAAAACTTTGGATGATATTAGAGTAGATGTAAGATCTATGTATAACATTTATTTATAAATGTTTTTATTTCATATTAATACGTTTTTATTATTAATAGTATTAACTTTTGTAAGATATGTATAATCGTGTTTTTATGGATATTTAAATTTAATGAAAATATTTTTCAATATTTTTTTTATAAAAAAATTAAAGAAAAAACTAAAAATGCATTTTTCAATAAATTATTTCCTATTCAATTATCGAAACAAATAATTTAGGTCATTTTAAATCATGGATGATTCTTGCAGAAAGAACAAGACTTAGAAATATGATTTTAAAATAAAACTTTTAAATAAAATTTTAATTTGTTATTATCAATATTTTAATATTATATAACATTTATTTATAAAATGCGGTTAAATTAAAAATCACACAAATCTCCAATTTTTTTAATTCAATAATTGTTGTGTAATAATAAGACAGCGACGTAGGAAATAAAAAGTAAGTACAGTAATCCGTGGCACGTTAAAACATCTAAAAAAATGTCGAAAAAAATACATTAAAAAATAACGTAGAAAAAAATGACATCATAAAAAAACATCAAAAAAAATTTCAAGCTGTGCTGGTAAAGTTTCTATTTGTATGGATTAAAAAAATTTTGAAAAATTATTTTAGTTACAGTTACATTTTCTTCAAAAAGAAATTCTCTAAAGTAATTTTACGTTATTTTTAAGGTCAACTATGATATATACCCGTCGTTGTCACTTTCTAAAATGACATAAGTAGTGCTTCTTCTATTTGTGGCTTCTTTTCTGGTCGATACCGCTTAATTGGTTGGTCATTGTAAGTATCAGAGGTAACAGCTAGTTCACGTAGTTTAGGTTAATTGTCACTGAGTTTCTGTAGAGTCGCTCGAGGAACGGTGAGCAGGATGACTAGTTCATTTTAAGTAAGAATCTGTACGTTTCCTTCATTTTATCTAAAATGTAAATCTTCTCGGGAAGTACCACGGATAGTTGTTTCTTTGACATTATTTAGAAAATTAATTGGATTTTCAATACATTTATTGATATCACAACTTAAATTGCCACTAGGACAATTCTCCACAAAACTTTTGTAGCTAGTCTCTCTTGATTGATAAATTTAATTCTATGTCTAAACGTCTTATTATTCAAACAAATTTAATTTACAATATAGGTTAAAAAATAATTTTAAAGTTTTATTTTCATTTTTAAATTGATTAAATAATCCGAAGTTTTTAAATATTTAACATATCAATGTTCGATCTGGATGGGAGAAACACAATCCTAAAACAAAATACCAAATAACAGACAATAAACACAATTCAAAAACATTCCTTACGGACATATTATGTATTCTTGATAACTTACAGTGGCAATCTCAGTCTTCAAACTGTAAGCAAGTGTGAGTGTTGGAGAAAGAGATGAATTCTAATAATAAGCCATCTACCCCTACTCATTCATTTGTATTTGTATATAATTGTCACACGTTGGAAAAAAAAACTACATTTTCTCACACTGCCACTCATGAATGCATATAATGTTTATGTGTGTGAGAGAGTGTAGATCTACTAAGCTATTAGCTTGTAACTATGACATCATTCATTTTCCCAATTTAACAGGTTAATTTGATTATGCACTGCTAGCAATCTGTTCCTGTCTGTTTTGGTTATACCAAGAAAGTTAAATTTGTATTTGAAAATATAAATATAATATAGTTTTTTAACTCCAAATTCATACATCTAAGAAATTTATTTTTTTTTGAAAATATTTGTTTAGATTCAATATTAGTCACAAAAATAAAAATTTTAAAGGAAATTATTTGTTTAAAATCATAATTTTTTTAAATTTAAAAAAATTAACGTAACAAACAGAATGAATGATTTGTCTACTGGAGAATCATATTCATTGCATCAAGAAAATAGTCGGAGAAATTTACCTAAACCAAAATCTTCTTCACGGCTTTTTTTATTGACGAGTCGGGTTTCTACTATTACCTTCGACGAACTAAAGCTAGATCAAGAGTAAATACTGCTGCACACGTGATTGTTCCGACTTTAAGAGGACGAAATATATCTCTCAAAGCTACAATGAATATATAAGGAATTATACATAATGAATTGATATCAAACTCATCTGTTAATTCAAATACTTTTATTTCGTTTCTTGGAGAGCTATTTAATAGATTGAATGATGCTAATATTACCGGAACGTGGTTGGTATTGGATAATGCCTCCATTCATAAAACACAACAAGTACGAGAAATGGTTCCTGAAACAACTCATTCCTTTATTTTTCTTCCGCCTTACTCTCCAATGTTAAACCCCATTGAAAGTGCTTTCTAAGACTAAATTTCCTGCGAGAAATATGTTGTCGGATCCTTCAAACAATATGAATTTGATAAATATTATTGAAACGTCTGGTGCAACTGTTACAACGGCTGATTGTAACAATTATTATGTAGACATGACGATGAATTTACCTTTTTCTGATACAGGACAACCATTACATTAAATGTTTTAATTTTTATGTTATGTTTAATGCGTTTGATGAAGCTTAAATAAATGTCTCTTTAAATTGAAATTTTTTGAAAATTGAAAATTTTCCAAAATTTGTTTATTTTTTCACATATTTTTATAAATAATTTTTTCATATCATATTCTCATTATCAGTCGTTTGAGCTTATAATAATATAATATAATATAATGTAATATAATATTATGTAATATAATATTATACTATAATATAATAATAATATATTATAAAATATAATAATAATAAAATATAATTGTTGGTTTCTTGATCAGTATTATAATTCATTAACACCAAATTTCATTTTCTTAACATTAACAATTATTTTAAAATTTTTTCTTGAGGAACTTTTCTTTTGTTTTCTTTTTGACCAGATTAATTATACATAAAAATACTAGATTATAATACTAATAACTTATTTATTAAAACGTCAATTAAAATTTAATTTATTTTTTGATTATGTTAATTTATATATTAATATTTTATAAAAAAATTTCAAATACATTATAAAAATCTAAATAATAACTGTTTTATTTTAAATCATTTTTAAACGTGTTTTAGTTAAATTGCAACTATTTCTATTAATTTAAAATTATTTAAATTCTGTTATGTCTATATTATTTATCTAAAACCATTTAACTTAAATATAATTTTAGATCTTTAAAATATTTGAATGGTAATTCTACTGTTAAAATTTAATTTCCAAATATTTTTATTCGTCGTTAATTGGTTAAAACATTCAATTATAATTATTTTTAATATAACTTTAATTGTAAATAAAACATGATTTTTTATTTTACAAAGTAGTTATTAAGAACACCAATTTGACTTTTCATATTTGTATTTAAACAACAATTTTGATTGTCCTTAAGACAATCTTTGTCAAAGCTTTCGTACCTTTGCATTCTAAACTAAATTGATTAATAAATTAATTCTTATTATTTTTTTAGCAAATTGAGAAATAAATATTTTAATAAAATATTTACTTAAAACTTATTGGGTAATATTAGGTGTACAACTAATTAATTTCGTATTTGTTATCACTAGAGAGCGGAATAATTACGGTAAAAAATGTCAAATTTCCGGTATAATTTCCGGTAAAAATAAGGTAAAATTACGGTAAAATATAATGAAATGAAAAATACCAACATAAAACATTTATTTGTTGTAATACAAAATTAACAACTTTTCGAGATTATCTGGGGTTAAATTGGTTCTTCTTTCAGTGAACAAAATTTTTAAAAGTGAAAAAGATCTTTC
>MQRK01051181.1:0-12789 GCA_001938485.1 Girardia tigrina | reverse complement strand
TTAAGAGTTGTACACTGTAGTCTGGATATTTTAGATATAATACTGGAAGTAATGATAAATTTTGAATGATAGCAAAAATGTAAAAGTCAGTGATGGGATAACCAAAGGAATCAGTTGTTATTTGTACAGTTCCACTGTCTGATGGGAGGGGATTGAATGATATGTTGCTGTTTTGAAAGGCATTCTGACGACTGATTTCAGCTCCATATACCATTGCAGCAGCCAGACTTAATTTGATTTTCTAAAATATGAAAATTTCATTTACATTAAAAGCATATTACTCAATAAATAAATAAATTAATTAATAAGGAGACGCAAGAATATTTGTCGAAATTCTATAACTATAACTATAATTCTATATCCTATCTGAATTTTGACCAAAATACAATTTGGATTTATGGAAACACCTGTCGTAAATTGTGAAATAATAAATGGATAATCAAAAGATATTTTTCTCTATGTTAAACCAACAAAATGAAATACATATTGTAGTAACCGAAAAATTAAATTATATCAATATTTAGAAATATAGTTATATATTAAAATCACATATTCCTATTTATAACAAAAAGTTTGTGTGGTTTTCCAAATACTCCGCAAAATATCGATCCAACATTTCAGTTATACTCCATAATCAGTAAATAATTACCGATGATCAAAACTCAAAATAAAATTAATAGAAATTATTTGTTGTTAATTGAGCAAATTATTTATATAAATGATTTTTTTAAAGGTTTTAATAAATTGCTTTGAATTACATACTTTGTTTTATTTCTGAAATTAGATAATTATTCGGTTAATCGTATTTTCTATTGATAATCATTGCTTCACAATGAAATAACTTAGCGGTCCTATGACCTTTAAGATCATTGAAGTCAAAGATTGGAAAGCAACAGCATATGTGACCCGTCACACTGTCGGTCTCTTTGCTAAGCTCAACAAGAATCTCAATTTGAACATCATCATTGAAATCGGCGAGAATGACGAAATTTATTTTGACGTTATTCACGGATACTTGATGACTTTCATTGTGTACCACGACACACTAATTCATACGGACGATTTTATAGCCATTACCGCTAAATTTATCTGGTCGATTGAGTCAATGAATGATTTTTGGTTGAATCTAGATCCAGAGGAAAATATCTATTAAAAAACCACTCTAAAAACCAAAAATATATACGTTGTGGAATATATACTCTTTAAAATGAAACTTTTGTTTGAACCTTCATTACAAATAAAAATGTTTAAGATATAATAAAGGTATTATAAAGTACAAGATAATTTTTAGATATTGTAAATTTAATTATCTACCATTTCTAAATTTCATTATTGTCTCTCCTCTTCTGATAAACTTTTGTTCCTTTGAATGTATACTATTTTCCTTCTTTAAAAAGATATTTTATTTAGAAAATATATAAATAAAAGTTTTGACTTAGATTTATTTTGGTATTTTTGAAGTTAAAAATATTATAGTTTTCTTTTTATGATATTCTAATCTTTTTTGCATGTTTAAGAACAATTTCTATTACAAATTATCACAATCCCAAACTAAAGATAAATACTTCCTTTATAAGGAGTAATATAAAAATCTGTAAAAAGAAAGAAAAAATAAATTAAAGACAGTAAAATACATCTAACAATTTAATTGGAGTCGTAAGACTAAAGAACTCCATCTCATTTAGAATTAATCATTTTCTTTTTAATTTTTCATAAATACGTGGGGATTTCAATAAATATCTGGAGTGACAAAGAAAAAGCATAGCCTTCATTTTTCAACATAATGTCCATTTCGCTCTATACATTTCCGCCTACGAATAATCCACTCAGAAAACAGATTTTTGAAATACATAGTGGAGGATGCTCTGTAAAAGAACCTCCACTGCAACCTTCAAATCGTTTTTGGATCCAAAAAAGATGCCTCTCAAATGATTTTTTAGGTGTTTGACAAAGTTAAAATCGCTTCGTGTAAAATATGGGCTGTAGGTGTTACGATCTTCACGTACATGTACAGTACTTTCAATTTTGGTCTGAAAAATGCCTGCTGTGTGCACTGTCGCATTGTCGAAGAGAAACCATATTGACATGTTTTTCTGCTGCCGTCAATTTTTTTCTGGTAGTTGCCCCGAGTTGATTGTAATAGACTGCGTTGATGGGGATCCCTTTATCCGAGAAATCCATGAGAATAATACTTTTATTATCCATGAAAATGGGATATATCATCTTCAAAGCATCACATCTTCAAAGATTAATTCGACCCAGACAGTTTCGACTCCGCTGATTCACGCTTTGTTTCCGGTAAATACATACTGAGTTGAGTTTCATGCTCCGTAATTTAATTTCCAAGGAAAGTCTCGCTCTTCTGGTTCCAAAGTGTCAAGTTTTGCTATTACATTTGTTTTACCTTAGGTCGGGTACTTCTTGAACACACCTCGTATATATCGGATTATATTTTACAAAATCATCATATTCTAATATTATTTTTTTTCAATTTATACAAAATATTTAGTAATTATATATATATATATATATATATATATATATTATAATTTATAATATATATTTAAAATCAACAAAATATATAAAATTAAAAAATCGAAATATACATATTTATTGTAAAAAACGTCAATTAAGTAAATAAAAATATATATTAATAATGATTTTCTGAAAACTATTGCAAAAAGATAACTAAATTGGTGTTTCTCACGTAAATTGCAATTGAAAGAGAAAAATAAACAGAAAAACATTGAACAACATTAGAACAACATTCAGATTGATAAAACAATTTTTAAATTATTAATTAAAATGGAAAATAGTCTATTTATAAAATGATACAAAAATACTAAATTTTAAAAAGAAATATTCGGAACCAAATACAAAAATTAATTAGAAAATAAATTATATATAATAATCAAAAATATTATAATAATTTTTGAAACAATTTATTTATATTTTAATAAATTTTTCTTTAGTTTTCATTTGATAATATTTTACTTCTTTGACAATCGAAAAACTTTTTATTATTTAAATTATCATTTCCTTCATGCAATTCATATTAAAATCAAGCTCAAAATATTCAGAAACTTATTAAGTCTCAGAATGTTTTTTAGATTTTATTAAGTGCTATCATCCATAGATATACCGTATTTAGGCTATCTTCTACTTGTTCTTTCTTTTCTGTTATTATCTATTGTCAGTTTTATTTTTTTCATTATCTATTTTTCATAACAAAAGTTTATGTTTTCTCTTTTTATGAGAATCGTATGCATTGACATTTTTCTCTTTCGGTTCTTGGAGAACACTTCTTCAGTCGTATCGAAGTTTGTATCAATACTCGATTGAGCCAAAATTTATTCATGATTTAAATGACTATTATATTTACACAAATATTTATGACATTGATTATATTATTCCTCGAAATACAGTCCATCATCTTCAATGAATCAAAGCCATCTTTCTGCAAATTGCTCAATCCCATGGCGATAGCCTGCACAAGTCTCAGAGGCAAAAATTTTGCCGATTCCAGTTTTGACCTCTTCCTCTGAACTAAAGGATCTCTCTTGAAAAAGTGTGAGAGAGACCGAAACAGATGATATTCAGAAGGGACAAAGTTCGGGCAATAAGCTTGGTTTTGAATGAATTCGATGCCTTGCTGTTCCTAAATTTTCTGCTTTATCCTTCGTGATGTATGAACTGGAGAATTACCATGCTGTAGGATTACTTTTTCACGATTCAACAATCCTGGAGAGCGGGTGCTCAAAGCATCATGAACACGCTGTAATTATTCAGCAAAAAGGTTACCATTGATTGCTCGACAATGAGGAACAAGTTCTCAGTGTACAGGTCCCGTATAATTCCATCAAACACACAAGACAAGTATCTTCATGATTCAAAAGACAAAACTACCCCTGAGCTGTATTTTCCTTGAGCACATCCTTCCCTTTCACGTTGCAGATTTCTCGAGTAGTAGCTGCTGCTGTTAGGCATTTTTCCAATAATGTCGTAATAAAACCCGAATCACTGTTTTTTCTTAAATCATTCTAACATGTAAAAATATAAAAATGAAGTTCAAAGTTTTAGCTTTTAAAGTGTAGCTTCATGAAACCTTTCATTTACTTTAAAATGATACCAAATATTGCATATAAATGTTAAACTTAAATGATGTGGTAAGACAAAAACTTTAATTCACTTAAAAAGAGGAATAACTTTTGACTCAACCTTGTATTATAATTTTTGTTCTTGTCCTAAGTTTAACCATGAAGATCTCTTAAACTTTGCAAAAAAATATGAATGAGATTAATATTTCATGGCTCTTACAATTGAAAAGACGATTTTTTAAAACATAATTGAATATAATGTTAGGGGATCTTTTTAATAAAATAGAAAAATAGAAAATTTTTATAATTTTCATAGAAATAAGTCATTGTTCAGGAATTTATTGTACCAGAATAAGACTCCAAGATCAAATGTTTCGGCAACCAACATTAATAGGTTGACTTCAGAAACATGGTCGTTTTATATTGAAAAATAATCCTTAAAATACTGAAATGTTTAGGCATATAATGATTTTTGTTGTTCTAAAGAATGTTTTCTTGATTTGAATGTGTTTAGGTTTTGTGTTTACTTATGAGAATTCTCGACAATATTTTCTTTGTCCATATCCTTCGCCAAAGAAACTTAATATATTTGTGAGTAAAAGGTATGTCTAAAAAACGGATTTAGATGGCGAACACTTGAATTGGCTTATTCAAGAAGATTCGTTTAAAACGTCAGGGCAATCGATTGAGAAAATGGCAAGTATACATTTCAGCAGCTTGGTTCATAGTTTCCGCACCAAAAACAAATACAATCCATCATCTGAGCCGTTTGATTGCAAGTAATCACTCAATATATGAACGCTAGAACAGATTTAATGAAAAAAAATGAAATGGTCAGCTTCAAAAAATAAGTAACACTGCAAGCAAAACAAGATGTATTTAAGATGATTTTAAGTGTGATATTGAACTCTCTCCACTTTATGACCTCAGATTAAGATTTTTTAATCCTTATATTAATGTACAAATGAGTCTCTCGATAACCCTGTGGAGCTTATTTGTATATACCATAATTTACTGGGGATAACCCGCGGTAATACGGTGGAAAAAGACGATTTTTCGAAATATTTATGGGTGCTGTTTATACATTATTTATTATTTACATAACACTATTATTTTTAAAAGGAACTTAATGATCGAAAATTGAGATGCAAGTTATATGCGGGGGCGGGTTATCCGCAGTAAGTTAGGGTAATTAGTCATCGATTACATAATCACTTCTTGCATATATAAGCAGATTTTAAATTCATTTTATTTTTTCTGACCTGACGAAGG
This sequence comes from Girardia tigrina, assembly GCA_001938485.1. Taxonomy (NCBI): domain Eukaryota; kingdom Metazoa; phylum Platyhelminthes; order Tricladida; family Dugesiidae; genus Girardia; species Girardia tigrina. The sequence continues at coordinate 7,420 of MQRK01051181.1, read as the reverse complement.
CAGTTCTCCCGTCAGAATTAGTTGTGTATAAACATTTCTTCTTTAAAAGGTATCGTAATACTGGTATGTAATTATATCGAAATTTATAATAATCTTCGAAAATTTATAATAATCGAAATTTATAATAATATAATCGTCTGATCTTCTTTTGATACATTCTCCATATTTATATATCCTGTTCAAATATTATGGATCCTAAATATCATATATCAAAAAGATTTTTGTTAGTTAATGTGTCAAAGTTTAAAAGACAAAAGGATCTATGATACCGAAGATCATAACACTGAGAATGAAAATCTTGTAGATTTTGTCCTTTTTGTACATTCATAAAACATTTGTTTATAAAGAAAGAATAGTATTTTAAAAAACATATTTATTTCTAAAAGAAAAATTACTGAAAAACAAATCACCTTATTGAAAAACGGTTCATTAATATTGACTGAATAATTGGAATCTTTTGGATGAGCAGTGATAATTATCAAAGACTTATATGCAGTAGGAGCTTGACTGAAAAACGTTGCATAACTCGACCAAATCCTTACGGAATCAACGGAGAATAAAATCTGATCATAAAGTATAAAAACTGTTGATCCATCAAAAACTTTCGTGTTATTAGTCCATTGATTGATAAAATTTACAGTTGAGGAAGTGTTAGCCAATAACATGCAAACTAAAGGAAAAGATCATCAAATAAAACACAAAAAAAGAAATAAATATTAAAAATCAACCTTTTGGTTTAAAGGGTAAGCCATTGAGGAATGAAACTGTATTAGTTGCACTGGTGATTAGTACGGTAAAATTGAGCGATTTTAACTGATATGCTAGGTAAAAGGCGCGCTGTTTCCACTGAACCAACGGTTCGTAAACAATCACAATTGTACCCCATTTGAAATAAAATAATATTTTGGTAATTATACTCCAAAAAACGTTTTCCGATAACTTAATACTGTTCAAATTAGAATTTTCTATAATGACGTCGCAAACTGGCCATATCAAACGGTTTTTTGCGGAACTTGTGGACGACAACCAATTATAAAAAAATATACACTGATCAATTCTAGGAGGACCGACAATGATTGAGTTTGTGGTAGAGGATATTTGAATGAGACTTGTACTTGTTCCGTTGATAAAATCACAGGGAATCGTAGCATAATTTATATTACCTGTCCCTGTGTAATTGACATTAATGTAATTTTTTACTAAATTAAAGGTATCAGCTTCATTGAAAACTGAAAGATCATCGGAACATGAAGCTGAAAAAAGAACCAAAATGTCTGCAGAAGAAGAACCGCTGATTTGAAAGGACCAAATAATTATTAATCTAAGGATAGCCGTCTTCATCCAGAAACCCGATCATGATAGAAAGATTAATAAAGGGCAAGTTTGGTCTTCAAAATACCTTTGAAACATTTTTGTTGCCGTTAGTAATTTTTAGTAAAAAATAAAAGAAATGAAAGAATGAATATCTCGGGCTGTTTGTGATTGGATGGAAAATTGTCTCAATATAATTTGTAAAATTATTAAATTTCCCATTTTTTAATGAAAGGTTAATAGCTCACGATTTATTCCTCTCATGACGATTTTGAAAAGAATATTCGTGTTCACAATTGTCGTAATATCGTGCAGTTTTTTTTGTCTCTTTCTTTCTTTCTGTCTCTTTCACGTCTTCTTTTTGAGCTTTTGTGATTCGCGCGACACTTTACTCAACGTGATGAAGGAAAAACAAAATTCCAGACCTGTTTGTAAATACATTCGAGATAGAAAATTAATCTCACCCCATCTATCGTGCTTGTTTGTTACAATTTCGAACTTTAAAACTTGAGGATTACTCGAGAAATTATTATTATTATTTATATTATTATAATAATAAATTATTGTTTTGAAATTATTATTTTAAAACTTTAAGATTACTCTAGTTATTATTATATTTATTTTTTATATTATCATAATAATAAAATATTTTTTTTAAAAAAAAAATGAAAACAATATTATTTTTATATTATTATAAAAATATAATACTTTTTAAAATATCGGAAGTAAATATAAATATTTTATTTATTTTCTTTCTAAAATATCAAAATCGGATAAAAAATACTAATTTTATTCTAATTTTATATTGATTGTTTTCATGGAATGACGAAAAAATATAAATAACAACGAATATTTTATTTGGAAATAAAAAGAGTTATTTTTTTTACAATAATTAGTTTGTTTATTGTTTTGTTTTAAATGAAAATTTTTTTTGGCACTTTTTTCTTTTTGATTGGAGGAAAATTATTTTACTATAAATATTATTCATTGTTTTAATGAATAATAATTAGAAATATTACTGACAAAATTAGGGAAATACTTCGCTGGCAGAGAAAATGCGTCAGATTTTGTTTTTAAATAAAAACAAGACTGCAATTATTATCATATTTTGTAAGGAATTTAATTTTTTATTCTTTTTTTGGTTTGAAAAACTTAAAATATTTGTGTATTATATATATTATATATAATTAATTATAGCTGTTGTACCTATCTACCAGAAACAAGCTAACCGAACCGGAAATGTAAGGTGAACTTGTTTCGTTATCAATACAAAAATAAAAAAACCAATTTTTTATCGTGATGAAGGCTTTATTCTCAACTATAACAGAAAGAAAAAAAAGATTGCTAAATGTTAGATCACAATTAACAGAAATTAGGTCTGACTGGAGATAACGATAGTTAATATACTTCACTAACGGTTTTGAAGGGTAAATCGTAAATTCGAATAAGATTCTTATTGATCTTGTTTGTCTGGTATGGATGTACAAGAATTGTTTCGGATTATGACTTGAACGCAACTGTAAAACTTGGATTGATGGCTGGACGCAAAAAATCCACGGAAAAATGTTTATTGTTAAGGTCTTTCAATTAATCAATTTTTTTATTGATTTTTTAATATTCTTTGTTTATTCAATTTTAGTTTATATATTTTTAATATATAAACTTTTAGTTTTTATTTTTGTATCGTCTGGTTTTACATAGCAGTTCTCTGTCTTCGGAACGGCCGAATGATTCATGATAAAAACAAATTCCAGATTAATTGTTTTCTTTAATTTATTATAATTCATCGTTATTCTTGAGGAACCACTTTATTTAGATTACTAACCATTTATAATATAAATATTTATATAAAAGTATTTTATTCATTTAACTTATTCTGATAAAATTTTCTCTACGAATTTTTCATAATTATTCAATTCTGTTAAATTAATTTCATAAATCAAAAATTTCCTGTTCACGTTTAATCCGTAACAATGGTAATATATTTTGGCGGAATATTCGTCACCATCAGGCACTTCAGATCATATCTGTTAGGCTTATATAAGTCCAATGATGATTGTGTATTTTAAAATTTTAATATATTACTTTTAATATGTTCTTTTTTTTAAAAATGTTTAGATTTAATTTCAAACAATTAAATTCTTTATAATTAATAATTTTTATAAACAGATTTTCATTTATTGAAAATAATTAGTTTGAACTCAGAAATATATTGATCAAGAGAGATGTCAAATAGTAAATGCGCTTGTGGTATTAATAAATGTTGTAAACCTCATATTGATGTTTTAAATAATTGAAACGGATCTTTTTATTCAAAATATTTGATGGTAAGAAAATCAAATTGACTAACGTTGAAAATACAATTGAAAAACACTTTAAAAGGTGAATGCTGTTAAAACAAGGAACACTTTGATTGTTCTAGCGAGAGTTATCGGTTGAAAATTGTTGATAAATTTTGTCATGTGACATTTAAAAACATTACTGTGCTCAACTAAAACATGATCGATGTGAGTAATTTGAATAGACAATTTTTTGTTCGAAAAAGTACGTTTATAAATTAAGAGCTATGACGACAAAAGAAAGTGAGTTAGAGTTTGATATCCCTGACTTTGTCATCTCGAGAGTCGACCCCACAAAAATGGATAATTTTCCTAATACATAGACACCTCCTACAAACATTATCATGCCACAACTGTGCAACTGCTCACACTTTGTTAACACCACAATTCATGGTAGCAGAGTGTGGTTATTGCACCAAAGTGTTAGTGGGCTTCTCCTGGTCTCTTGGATTTGAAGTTGAGTGTGGAAGTCAATGTTGTGAACTTCATTCCTGCGAATCTATATAAAATGATTATTTTGATAATGAGGGTGGTTATTGATGTTAATGTGTGGGCTCTTTGTTGTGAGATAAAGAAATTAAATTTTGCATCTAAAAATAAAAATAGTTTTTTCGTGAGATTTTTCAAGGAAATTTAAAATTTGAATTCCGTTGTGAGTTCTTAGAGAAGTGTATTAAATATTCACAGGGAAAGTTTAGTCAAAATAGATATCGTGATTGTTGTGTTATCTCAGTACGACTCTCAAGTGAAGAGTCGCACCTTTCCGAAATTGAGTCTAGTACCAAATTGAAGCTTGTTGTGTGATGGCTGTGTGTATGAAAAAGATAAGAAAATAAAAATACCAATAAAAAGTGAAGGCGCCTCTAAGGCATGCAGATTTTGTCAGAAAGTTAACGTGAAACATCACTGCCTTTGACGTTAAGTCAAGTGACACCACTGAGAACTTCAAGGCAAATCTAAGATAAAGTGAGCATTCCATCAAGTCAACAGACACTAAGCTATTGGGGGAGAGCTGTTAGAAGTCTGCCAGACGTTTTCAGATTGCAATCTTTAGACCAGAGCGACGATCCCTATGCTCTTACTGCTCAGAGATGCCGATGAAGAATTCGAGATGAGGACCAAGCTCCGCAATATTTGTAATTTGCGAGAAAATATACTCTTGGCGGAAGAGGAATTGCTTGGAAACAAATGCAAAGTTTTTTTTACGTCCTTTGAAGAGACCATAATGGAGAAGGAAGATATCCTCCTTGTATCAAAGAAACTGACAAAGAAGGATGATGTGAACCATCTCGAAGTTTATTGGAGCAATAAGAAAGTTTTAATGAAGAGATCTTAGAAGACAAGCGACGAAGTCTGAAAGTATGACAAAAACAGAAAAAAGAGTAAAAATATCAGCCATAAAACATGTTTCTAAAATAAATAAACATTTAATTCTAAAAATGATGTTTAGGGATACTGGTCAGTCAAATAATAAATTAAAGAAAGAATATAAAAAAGACGAAATATCAGTCCATCATAAGTTTTGATGACTTTTGAAGCTATCATTTTTTGATTATATCAAATTCTGTAGTTATCCACAGTTCCTGTGCATTTTGCATTATATTCGCTTGTCTTTGGATCTCTTCTCTTTCCAAATGAATCATTATCACAGATCAAAATTTTTCCATAGGGTTGAGATAAGTACTTTGAGCTAGCTTTTCTATGACATTTACTCCATGTTAAAAAAATCATTGGCATAAGACTTCATTTATGTGCAGGTACATTGCCTTGCTGAAGAATGATGTCTGGATCAGGTTTTATGAGAAGCACTCAATCGAACAGAATTAAGAAATATTATAGTGTGCTCATCGATCCCATGACTCATTTTTGTGCGACATAGGATCTTACACCACTTTAACGAAGTCTCTTTTCCGCTGTTTGAATTGAAGAAGTCTTTCTAATCGATCTTGGTTTGAATTAACAACTTCCAAGTAGTGCATGTCTCTAGCATCCAAAATGTTTTTAATTATTCCAAAATTTTCCAAATCTAACCTTCATTACCAACTGCTAAAATAAATAATATAATCAATGATTATTAATGATTATTTATATAAAAAACTACATTTAAAACAAGTATTAAAAAAAACGAAATGACTTTCCGAACAACCCAATATTATGTTGAAAATCATGTTTTATATCGGTGTTACAGTTACTCTTTATGAGTCTTGTACATAAATATGTGTCTATACAAATTAAGGATTAGATAATTAATTATGCTTAATCAGAAAAATCACAAAATTTTCAACTAGCCTCTTCAAATTGCCAATCGAAAATTTATTATAAGGGCAACGTAACCTAATTAAGATTTCTACCCACGAAACTCTTGTCTAATAAATATTTGTTAAGAGCCCTGATACAATTATTATCAAAACATTAATTATCATTACAACTAAATTCATCTACGTTACGACTCTCGGAAGATCCATAACCATTTGTCATAATTCTACTCTGTGTTATTTTTAATAGTGTTTATTCGAACTACTTTCCTCATTTTTCAATAACATATATTATTTATTTTATGTTAAAATATTTAAATTATCGTTACCAAATTAATCAATTTTTCTTTTTTAAATTTAATTTTGTTTAAATTTCCTTTAAAATTCACTTTGTAAAAATATTTTTAAAGGTAAATGTACTACAAAAACTTGCGAAGTTTATGTTTTAATTTATTTAGAAAAGTATTTTATTAAATTTTAAAACTTAATTTAAATTATAAAATTAATTCAACCTCTAAAATGTCTATTTAAAACATTAAACATGTTTATTTTAATTTTTGAAAAATATTACTTATATTACAAATAACTCTATATAATTACTTTTTAAATTTAAATTTTATTAGATTATGAAATTTTCATTATTTGAGAAAAGTAAATTCTTTTCGATTGGTCAGTTATCACAAAGACAATAAAGCACCAATTATCCAACTGCGTAGGAGAATCACAATTCCAATTTCAATACACCCATAAATACACCGCATCCATACACAATTTAGAATAATTATTATACTACCAAAATACTTACAGAATCTTTGAAGAATTATTTGAGCTAAGATTTTGAAAAAAATTCTCAAGATTTTCTTCCACAATCTTTAAACAACAAAAATAAATTAAGTTTAAATTTAAATAATCAAAAATAAAATAAATTAAAATAAAATGAAAATTCAATTAGTTCATTAAAAAATCTTCTCCTACAATATCTTTGGAATTTTAGTTTCCTCAAAGTTATTTTGGTTAAAAAATATTTATTTTAGTTGTTTAATAGATAACTGTGTTTTTTTTGTTTCAGTAAGTTTCATCGGACCTATCAGAATATTTGACAAAAACAAATATTCAACAATGTTTCTCCATCACCAAATGTCACTGTAAATTATCCAGCAGTCGAATCGTCCTGCGATTTATGAAGCAATCATCAAATAAATTAAAACAATTATTTTTTTAAAACTGCTGTACTTATTACTTTGTAGAAATCAACTTTCAAAATTATCGTTCTTTTCATTAAATGAGGTTTTCAAGGTAGAAATTAAATTTTTATAGTGTAAATGAAGTATTGCCATCAAAGTATATTATCAAAGTTTATTTAAAAAAACAAATATTTTTTTGAAAAATCAGTGAAGGATTTAGGTTTGAGTACTACATAATTTATTTACTCTGAACCTGTACCACCTAGGGAGCGATTCACTAAACTACCATCTCTAGAGGATTAGATCAGAGCAATATATATATATATATATA
>MQRK01051043.1:0-15492 GCA_001938485.1 Girardia tigrina | reverse complement strand
ATGTCAACCGACCAATCCTAGGATCGGATTGTTGATAATCAAAACAACCAAATTCGAATCGATGAAAACGCTATCCATGGCTCCAGCAGATTAATTGAAACTATAGCTAGTGATCATTTGCACAATGTAAGTTCAAAAATTTATATCGAAACTGAAGGAAAGCCAATTTTTCAACGAGCCCGACGCATTGGTGGGAAAATACTTGAATCAGTCGGTCAAGAATCTGAGAACATACTGCAAAAAAATTATCAGAGAGAGCAAAAGCGAATGGGCCTCACCACTAGTAGTGGAAAAAAAGGTGATGGCTCTTACAGGTCATTTGGTAACTACTGACTATTAAATCAAAGAACGAAGCCCGAACGCTACCCACTACCACGCATGTCAGATATACTCAGTACCGTCAGTAACTGCAAAATATTCTCAACTATTGATCTGGAGAAAGCCTACCACCAAATTCCGATCCATGAAGAGGACAAACATAAAACGGCTATTATCACTCAATTCGAACTCTATCAATACAATTTCATGCCATTCAGACTGAAAAACGCCTCCCAAACCTTCCAACGGTACCGTTACGAGCATTTGCATTGTCATATATTGATGATGTTAGGGATTAAATTAGAAGCTAAAATTTTTGATGTAGTAAATTAATTTAAATGAATAATAATGTAAAATTCTTTAAGAAAATTTTATCATAATTATTAAGTTAAATAATTAAATAATTAAACTATTTTTATGTATATAAATATCTGTACTATATATGGTTGGTAATTTAAATAAATTGGTTCCTCCAAAAAATAACTGAATCATATTAAAATGAAGAAATTGTTTTAATATTCAGAGTTTGGAAAAAAATTCAAAAGAGTAGAAAATTGTTGATTGAAATAAATTTTTACGAAAAAGTTCTTTATTTTTATTATGGAGTATTCGGCCGTTCCGAAAGAAGATAACAGATGATATAATAATATTCTCGCCTGATCAAAACAGTCAAAAACAAAACCTTGACACCGTCAGAACAGCATTACAACAGAATGGACTGAAAATCAATGAAAACAAATGCAAATTCCATCAACACAATGTGAACTTTCTGGGTTTTAACATCTCATGTGAGGGAATACAACAAATTCAAGACAAGATTGACCAGATATTGAATCGAAAAGCTCCAGCAAATGGCAAAGTACTGAAACGCTTCATTGGAGCAGTAACTTTCTATCAGTGGATGATACCACATTTATCGCAAATAATATCACCTTTACATGATATAGCCGCATCAGCCAACAACAAGAGGAAGCAGTTTAATTGGACGAGAGAACACCATGAATCATTCGAAAAGTGTAAACAGAGTCTATCAAACATTACCTCGATGGTAGTACCCAATCAGGAGAAAATCATGGTACTATACACGGACGGCTCAACTAACGCAATCGGTGCAAGTCTTAACTAATACAATACATCAGAAAAACTAGAGCCAATAGCCTTCTTCTCTCGCAAACTCAATGGAGCAGAAAAGAAATACTCAGCATTTGACAGAGAACTCCTAGCAATATATCTCTCTATCAAACACTTTAAACATCATTCCAGATCATCAGACCAGATCATGAGATATCTAATTTGAATCGAATATCAACTCAAGAATTAGCCAGAGAGCAAGTTACTGATCCAAGTCTTCGAAACCTCAGAGCAACATCTCTGAACATACAAACCTAAAATGGATTGTTAATCGATACAACAAAAAATTATTTACAACAGAATTATTTTGCCAAACAAATACAGATTCCAAGAGTTCTCGAGACTGCACAATATAGCCCATCCAGGAGTCAAAACAACAACCAGTCTTCTAGCAGAACGATATGTGTGGCCAAAAATGAGGTCTGAAATCAGGCAATGGGTACGAGGCTGTCATGAATGCCAAAAAGCCAAAATAAACAAAACATACAAAATCTCAACTTGTGACATTTCCAGACTGCGGACGATTCAAAGTGGTCCACATTGATATTGTTGGTCCTTTCCCGCAAATAGAAGGTAAAAGATTCATTTTAACTCTAATTGACAGGCAGACATCATGGACAGAAGCCATACCAATTAAAGAAATCTCTGTAACAAAGGTAGTCGAAACATTCGAAAGAGAATGGATCTCTCGATATGGATGTCCTGAAATCATTATTTCCGATCAAGGGACCCAATTCTGCTCCGAAACATTCAACAAGCTATGTAAAACATATGGTATCGAACATCGAGGCACTACGGCCTATCACCCACAATGCAATGGGAAAGTTGAAAGGTTCCATCACACAATGAAAAATGCCCTCCGAGCACATGCGAACAATGCAGAGAGCACTTGGGCAATGGATCTACCTTTAGTCATGCTAGGCATTAGAAATTCAGTAAGAAGCGATGAGCCTGGAACACCTTCGCAAATAGTATTCGGAAGCGCTGCCAACATTCCAGGTGACCTAATTATTGAACCGTACAATCATGAAACTCCAACACACTCGACTGTTTAGCAAGCAATAAAATATTACAACAGAGTTCGTTACCTAAGACCAATACATTAAACAATTTTTATTCCACAGGATCTATACAGCTGTGAATATGTGTGGATCAAACGTGAGACTCAAAGAGGTCTTCAAAATCCATATAAAGGACCGTTCAAGGTTATCAACCGAAGCACGGATTTGAAAACATTTGAAGTGAAAGTCGATGAAAATATCAAGCGCATTTCAGTAGATAGACTTAAACCCTGCTTCGGCCTACAAGATCTTCAGATATGAGGGGAAGTTATGTAGAAACACATTTCTACTTATAAAAAAATTAATAATTAAATTATTAATTTTTAAGTTTGTTTAAATATTCACTTTTTGTAAAAATAAAATTTTGAAATCAAGCGTGTTTTTCTCATTTTTTACAAATGTCGTCTTCACCTGACTTACCTGGTTTAGGGATCATTGCCGTTAGGAATTTCTTCCAACTGGGTGGAATGACTCCTGTATCAATCATTTTGTTAAATAATGTGGCCAGAAATTGACAACCCGGGTCGCAATAGTCAATATCTGCATAGCCAATGTTTTATATACAGGGACTAGTATTTTTGGTTTTCTTGAGTATGTGGGCAATCTCTTCTGGAGTGAAATGCTGAAATTGAAATTTTGGGCCAGGTTTGATGTTTGGTGCATTGCTAGAGTCTGTTTCAGGAGGAAAGTCGCTTTTTGATTTTGCGTAATTTGTAAGAGATTTCAAAGATAGCTCTCCATCAACAGTAGTGTCACGTAGAATTATTTTCATGGCCTTTTTCGGTTTTATTTTAAAGTAATGTCGTTTATTTACATCCGTTTTTTCTAATATTCCTGATGTTTCTTGGTGCATTGAGATTTTTGACCGTTTTAACTCTTGCTTGCAAAATGTAGTTGGTAATGAGAGTTCAATTCTTCAGTACTTTTTGTGGAGTTGGCCACTATTATCTCTGAGATTTTTTTGTAACGCAATTCTCTGTTTTTCTTTTCTTTAATAGTTTTTTCTTGTCGTCTAATATTCTTTTGAACTTTCTTTTTAGTGATGTTGTAAATTATTTCTCGTACATCATTGTTGGGGGGGGATTGTTGTGATACAATTGCCATCTAGAGTTGGCAATCCAGTATCCACTCTCTGCAAATTTTTGTAAAGTTGGCAAATAATTGGATTGTTTCAAGATCCAACCTTCGCCTCCAAATCGAAAGAAGGAGAAAAGATTAGCATCAATGCTGTTGATTGTCAGTTCTTGTTCCAGTGTTATGGATTCCATGACATTATAAACGATGGTAGTTTTGTTGTTAACATCAAAAACTACTAGAATCCATTGCAAGTCTGAAATACATAACGGTCAAAAAACTTTATCTATATTTATAAATATTTTATATCATATATTACTTTTTATATATGATACATTATTTTTGGAGATTTGATAAGTGGCTTGTGTAGATAAGGTAAGTCACTTGTTATTAGGCTGTGATATATCAATAAGATTCGACATTTGGAAATATTCAAATCGTCGGAGGTTCATAGTTGTTTCCCTTTTGGTATTATACAGGGTGAGTCAGAAGTCACCGGGCAGTCATTATATTAATGATCCAAGTGTACAAAAATGAGTTTACATCGATCAGTCGGTTGATTTCTCGGTGAAAACTCACTAAGAAGATTATGTGAACACATCTTACAAATATTCCATTTAAGTCGATAATTTCATATTTATAGTCGATAATTTCATCTTTTAACAAACCTTAAAAATGGTAGAGTCAAATAATTCAAAACTAATAACTGAAGAACGCGTATTTCTCATAAAAACATTTTATAAAACGGACAACAAAAGTGAAACATGTATACGATTCCAAGAAAAATTTGGTATGGCAGTTAAAAGAGACACAATAGCGAATCTAATTTACCGCTTTGAAATAACTGGTTCCTGTAAAGATCTTCCTAAATTTGGTAGACCTAAATCTGTTTGCAACTCTGAAAACAGACAAATTATTACATATAGTTTTATGAATAGTCCTCGAAAATCCACCAGACGAGCATCATAAGAGCTTAGCATTTCTAAACTTCCATTGTCAGGTTCCTGCACGATGCTCATTTAAAACCTTACCGTCCACATTTACCCCACTCCTTGAATAAAGATGATTATGACCGTTGAGTAGAATTCTCTCAGATTTTTCAACAACTTTGCCATGAGGACGCTATATTTCCGGAGAAGATTATTTGGAGTGATGAGGCAACCTTCAAGCTTAACGGACAGGTCAATCGTCACTATTCTGTTTACTGGGCCCATGAAAATCCGCATGAAATCCTACAAAAAGAAGTCAACGCAGTTGGTGTCACAATTTGGATTGGAGTCACTGCTTCCGGTCTGGTAGGGCCGTTTTTCTTTGAAGGTTCTGTGTCAAGTGTTAGTTATGTGTAAATGCTTAACAATAATTTTATACCCTGTGTGAAGAACTGACCGCTTGGGGAGATATGGTTTCAACAAGATGGTGCACATCCCCATTACAACATTGTAGCGCGAAACTGGCTCAACGACAACTTTCCAAACAGATGGATTGGTCGCCGCAGTTCCATCGAGTATCCTCCTCGCTCTCCAAACCTTACTCCTCCTGATTTCTTTCTTTGGGGTGTGCTAAAGAATTCAGTTTATGCTAAAAAGTCGGGAACAATAGATCAACTTGTGGCAATGATAATGAATTGTTGCACAGAAATTAGTGATGATTTATGCCGAAGTGCTTGCTATTCTGTCGTTCGAAGGACTGCAAAATGCATTGAAGAAGGTGGCCAACATTTTGAGCATTTACTCCGTTAGATTATGTACACAATTTTAATGTAATAATAAATTGAATTTTTAAAACCTGTGTCGTTTTGACTGCCCGGTGACTCACCCCGTATACATTAATTTTCTGTTCACTTATTTTTTTAGAATAAACTTTTGTTTTAGATATCTCAGTTACTGAAATGTCCCCACCCCCAGTTCTTCCCGCAGGGTGATCCGATACATTAGGGTGCAGCTGATGACAGCGTTTTCGGATGTTTTCTATATTTATTTCAGGTTAACTTTTTCGTTTATTATATTTTCTATAAAGTCGCAGACAAAAGGATCACAGTCATTATTGTTCGTCTGCTGTTCACGTTCGGGGAACTTCAGTGAGAGCCGCACTCTATAGGGTTTATTTTTTCTATCTGTGACGACTTTGTTTATGGCAGTAATGAGTTGCGCAACTAGAGCTGTGACTGTCTTCTCACAAGGCACGTTACTCAGTGAGTTGTAGATATACGCGTGTTCAGGCGTGCAGCACAGTGTAAACCAATGTGTGTTGTTGTAATTGATTGGAACTACACGTGAATCTCTTTTTTTATTAAAGCCAGTAAAGACCGAATTTAAATCGTCTTCTCCGTGAAATTACCTAGTTGCAACAAAGTCTGGCAGAACCAGAGACTTTTTTGGGATGCTAATGGGTTCCAAGAAGGTATTTATATCATCGTTGTCGAACTAATATGACGGATCTGATGGCCTATCTGCATCTTCAACAACAGTCAAAGTTTTAGGGTCATCCCGTCAAATTTTTTTGTTAGTTTTTTTTGAATATTTTTTTATTTTTTGTAGCCACTAATCGCGAAGACACACTGGAAGCATCCGAGAATAAGTAATTATCACTGTCATTAGCAATATTTTCTTTTGTTAGGTCGACCTCTGACACGGTAGATATAAGTCCAAGACTATTATCAAGGTCAACTGGATTTGCAAATTTGGTGACGACAGTTACTCGACTCTCGGTCCTTTCGGATCACGTAGTCGTAGCAGCATTGTCACATTTACAAGCAACAGTAGGCGAAACCGATCTGGTTGCATCATTAGACATAGAGTCATCATTTTTTTATATCATCATTGATATTATTGTTTTTTTATATTGACAGTTTTTTTGATAGTGTTCTCAGAGGCAACTTTAATGTCATTCATCAAAAATAGACTTTTGACAATTGCATAGTTTGATAAAGTGATTTTATGTTCTTTGACAATATTTTGTAACCTAATCTTTAGACTAACATGAGCATCTCTAAGTCTAAATGTGCTATCTAGATTGTTTTAGAGTTTTATAGATTTTATTTTTGGCTTCTTCGTGATTTTCTTTTTTTAGAAAGTAATGAAGTTCCAACGAGATCTCGTCTCACAGCAGCCTGACTGCAATGCCATAGTCATTGCACTGTTTGCGACATCTGTCACATATAGATTCTGAGATGTACTCTAATTTCTCTGGAGAGAAGACAGTTGAAGCTCTATGTGTTATGAGCGCTTCTTTCCATGAGGGGGTGCTGGGATTCCTAATTCAAAGGCCTGTCTATTTAGTTTGTCCAAGAACCAGCGTTGGATGTTGTTTACTCTTTCTATCCCCTCCGCAACACAGTGAATATTTTTTATAAAGGTTGATAAAATTTTATGTTTCTGAATCTTTCCCAGAGTTTTAATTGCGGAATCGGTAATTACTATTTTTCAGCCGTTACGATGCTGGCAACTGCAGCAGATTGTTTTTTAATTTGTTCATGTATCAATTCAAAAGCGTGTTCAAANGGGGGGATGGTGGAGAACATACATTTTTCCCCTACTGAAAGTAATGAAGTTCCAACGAGATCTCGTCCCACAGCAGCCTGACTGCAATGCCATAGTCATTGCACTGTTTGTGAAATCTGTCACATATAGATTCTGAGATGTACTCTAATTTCTCTGGAGAGAAGACAGTTGAAGCTCTATGTGTTATGAGCGCTTCTTTCCATGAGGGGGGTGCTGCGATTCCTAATTCAAAGGCCTGTCTATTTAGTTTGTCCAAGAACCAGCGTTGGATGTTGTTTACTCTTTCTATCCCCTCTGCAACACAGTGAATATTTTTTATAAAGGTTGATAAAATTCTATGTTTCTGAATCTTTTCCAGAGTTTTAATTGCGGAATCGGTAATTACTATTTTTTTCAGCCGTTACGATGCTGGCAACTACAGCAGATTGTTTTTTAATTTGTTCATGTATCAATTCAAAAGCGTGTTCAAAATTATCTCTACTGACATGATCTGCTGCAAGAATTGGTGGAGAAAGAATAGTGGCTTAGTCAAGTCAGATGCGGCCGGTGTAAGATGAATAAGGTTATCGCTATCATGACCTGAATAATCCTCTTTCTGGTTAACTAAAGGTGTTTCGGCGGTCTCAGAAGATTAATATAATATTACATCATTAGATAATATAGTGTTATTTTCATTATTTTCAGAGTTATTATTTTTCTCGTTAGAGTTTTCTATATTTTTAGTATTATTTTGTATAGTTATACGCAGCTCATTAGAGAAGGCACGGTCCGCCCCAGTTATTTTGGGTTCTACCGAGGGGAAACCCGTAGGGGTTCCGCGAGGAAAATTGTTTTCCATTTTTTTTAATTATTGTTATTATTTGATGATTTAAACAGATCTGAAAATGTTTGCTTTTTTTATTATTTGTAATTTTTTCAATATTATTAATTTCATGATTATTAATCGATTTTTGGTTTTTCCAACCGCTACTGTTATAAAAAATTTTTTTTATTTTTATCAATAGATGTTGTCCAGCCATCGTCATCGTTAAAAATAATATTTTCTATGTAATTGCTAAATAGAATTTCAATGATTCTATTTCTAAACAATAGAAATAATGAATTAAAATTTTCATTATTTAATTCAATTATTTCATCGGAATTAAATTCAGTATTGTAATTAGTTTTGAATTGTTTACTTTTGATAAATTTCATGAAGTATTTATCAAAGTATTCAATAAATAGCATTTTAAAATTTTTTTTGTTATTTTTGCTTTTAAAGAATATTTTCAATAATTCGTCAAATTTGATTAAAAATTCATTTTTATTATCATTTTTTAAATTATCATTAAAAAAATTATCAAATATTGACAAATTAATATTTTCAATATCAATAAATTTATTTAAATTTTTTATAAACAATTGATAATTTAAAAACTGAAGAAATAGATCATGAAAATTTTTGATAATTAGACTATTTATGTTTTTATTATTTAAAATAGTTAAATTCTTATGATATCCTTCGTAAGAATCACTCAAACCGTCTATTTCTGTTATTCCATTATCCGGTCGGTCGGTCAGTCGGTTAGTCTGTCGAATATCGGTCGATTTTTCCGGTTTCCCTTGGTCATGTCCACAAATCGGAGCACCAGTATGACCGCACGCGTTTGGACTTTCTGAAAAGTCCTCCATTTGGCATGGGTTCATTCCGGCTCGTTCTCCATTGTTTGATTTGTCAAATTTTATGGATTTTATAGTTGTATCGAGAAACTCTTCGGTCGCCACATTTAATAATTCGATATTTTTATTACTAATTAATTCGATCGTTTCTTTGATGAAAGGCGAAAAGGCCTTGAGTAAAAGGCCTTCAAAAACATATATATATATAGAAAGTAAGTTAATAAAAAGAATGGAATAACTCAACTACAGAAAATAATTTTATTTCGTAAATAAATTCAATGATTTCAGATTCTTCTCATTTTATTATTGCATGATTCACAAAAGAAAATCCTTTAATATTTTATTAATAATTGATCGTAGTTTCTTGCATACTAATTTTAATAAAGAATCTTTTACTTTCGTTTTCGCCGCAGCATTAATGAGGCTGTTGAACGCACCCATAATTCCATTAGCCTTAAAGAGAACCTTATCAATTTTGATATTGACCTTATTAAGAGTTATTGGATCTCCTTTCTCTACCGGAACCGTTGCTTCAATTTCAATATAGATACCCTTTAATTTCAGTTTGACCATATTAATAAATTTTGTAATCAAAAGATTTATTTTAACGGTTGTTGAAAGATTGAGTTCTGAAATATGAATGCACGCTTTGATGTATACATCTTTTGTTCCTGGAAGAATAGTGAGGTCGATATTACAACTTCTTGAAATCGAATCAAGTCCAGATATAACTGTGGAGTATAATTCAAGCCCGGTTGTAGAAACTTTTGGTATTGGAAGGTACTTCAATTTCGGGGAATTTCTTTTAATCAAATAATCTACAACAGTATTCAATGTCCGAGAGCATGGAGGAGCTGAAAAGAATTTTAATGACGAAAATCTTGTATTAAGGTTTACGTTCAAATTTGCCTGATGATACAAATGATAAAATAAAATAAAGAAGAGGGCGAATAAACATATTTTAAACATTATTAGATAAATATTGGAATTTACTTTTAAGTAAAATAATAAATAAATTATATATAAAACTTAAACAAATTTTCTATGTATTTTCATAATTTTTAGGTCTTCATATATTTTTTTATAATTTTTCAAATCAATTCCCCGATCTTTATCATTCAACTAATCTTTTGTTTTTTTTAATCACAAGAATCCTATTTTAATTTTAAAGCTCTGAAATTTAAAAATAATATTTAATTTGATTTTAAATCATTTGTTTTAATCGTTAAAACATTAGAAATAATTTTTAATTTAATCTCTGAATGTTTCGAAAATAATATTTAATACCAGTTTAACCTTAAATGTTCAATTTTAATCGACAGTATGTTCCCATTTCTTGGGACAAAATCCATTAAAAAATTAACGGGACGTGACAACCAAAATAAATGGGACAATTTTTTGAAAGCCAAAATTTATTATTTTAAATAACGGGACAAATTTAAAAAAAATATTTATATTTTTTAAAAATAGTTTGTTTTTATTTCAATCTTACCATCACGCTGATTTATTTACAAATTTAATCATAATTGAATTATTTTTGTTCGTAAGGATTAAACAAAAAACTTCATGTTTACTTTTTATTTAAATTTTTTAATTTATTAATCAACAGTAAAATCTTAGAAAATGAAAAACTAATTTTTAATGTAATTAAATAATTCACTTTTGGGATATTTGTAATTAGATAAAAGGCAAAATCTATCGAGCAAATATTTATTTACTTAAATTTCCGCCAACCGTCAGTTTATTTAAATAACTCTTCCGTTTCATTTATTCAACTATTCTCTTCATCACAATATTTGCAATTTATAAGTTTTAAAAATATTTTGTCTTTTTTGTTGAGTGTTAGTTGTGTTTTTTATTAAAACTGATAAAAAAACTGATTTTATTTTTTTAAAAATATATTTGTATATTTACAATTTATTACAATAAAAAATCAAAAATGTTTGGTAAAAGAATAACGTTTTATTTAGCCCCTGGTCGATTTTATATTAGAACACCGAGAGCCTGTAGCGACAACTCGGGTTAGTTAAATTTTAAAGATTTTTTGGTCACACTTTACAGTGTGTTCTTTTTTATATATGTATATATATATATAAATTTATACAATAGACTTTAAAATTGAAATTACTTTAAATAATTTTCACACTATTTCAGTGTTATTATATAACTTGTAATGTATTTCTTGTTATATAATATAACTTTTTCAATTCAACCTCTTTTGGTTTCGCAAATAATACACTATTTAAGTGTAAATTGAAAATGTGAGTCTTTCTGATTTGGCTCCTTTAAATATAATTTTCAAAATTAATTTATTCGTCGTCTAGACGAGATTGGCTTTCAAAATAACTCTTGTTTTCTTGTTCAAATAATAATTGTATGTGGGATAGTCACAGTTGGTGTAGTTGCTTGTTGCTTCCTAGAATCATTCGTGACTTTTATAAAGTATGTAGTATTGTATGATAATAATAACATTAACCCTGGTTCTTTATGATGTTTAAAATATCTTGTTACTTGTTTTTCAGTTTTATTCTTTGTATTTGAATTCCTCCATGTATTGATTAAGATACTATACAGTAAAAGGTATCTAAAATATGCTTTTATTCTTATTTATCATTTGTTAGTTTAAAAGTTGTAATCTCTAATCCATTATTTATTTTACATTCACTTAATGAATATATTTTAAATGAAAAATAACTAATTTGAAGTAGATTTTCAAACTTTACTTGTCCTTCTGAAACTTTTATCTGCATTGGACTACCATAGAAGCTAAATCCTTCCGATTTAACCCCTTTTATTAGATATTGTATTAAGAAAGCAATAATTATATGTATCATTATTTTTTATATGAAAAATTCATTTTAAAATAATTTTTATGACATATAGCTGTACTACTTCTGTTTAATATTTCGTTTTTGATTTGATCTTTGTTTTTCAAATATATTTGATATTTATGTTTTTGAAGCTCAAATAATACTGTGGTCCTCTTTCCTTCTATCGAACTAATGTTGTTATTTTGTATAATTTGTAATGTATTTCTTGTTATCTCTGATTTACTTTGCTCACCATAATCAAATGCTGTTTTTCCTAAGGAATCTTGTATAGTTAAGTCTGAGTAAATTATAAGAGGTTGTATTATGTTTTTGAAAGAAGCTTGAAGTCGTATTGCATCTATTAATGCGGTTGAACCGTTTTCATCTTGAGAATTTAGTAATCCTGGATATCTGCATATCTTACCTCGAAGCATCCCTTCTACTTTGTGAAACTTCCGTCTACACAAAGCGACTTGAATCGGCATTTGTTTTAACGAATTCTTTAACGTAAATGACTGTGGTTGTTTGCACATTACTTTTCTGAGTAATTTATCATCATAATGATTTCCGAGTGCATATTGGAATCCTATGCCTTCTTGTAAAACAGAAATTGTTGCTTTTTAGCACTGAGTTATAGAATTATCTTCAATCATAGCTATTTCTAACTGACTTGATCTCAAATTATATGATTTTGTGGGTACGATTTCGGCTTTTTGCAACGGTATAAAAATCTATGAAAATATAATTTGTTTAATAATATTTATTAATTTAAAACAAATACATATAAATTTTAGGATAATATGTCAATATTTTGATGAAAAATATAAATTTAAAGTATTATATTTTTTAAGTTTAATTTAAGAAGTATTATAATAAGAAATTTATAATAAGTAATTTAATAAATAATAACAAATTATTTAACGGGAGCAGCAAAAATAAATCATTCCCAAGAAATGGTAACCAACTGTAGATTTAATATTATTTAATCTATTTGAAGTTTTAAATTAATTAAATTTCCATTAGCAAAATGAAACTTAACTTACTTCATATTTTTTTCGAGTATTTATTCGAATTAATTTTAGGGAATTCTTTATTTGGAGATAAAAACTGATTGACACTTCATTACAAGTTGACTTTTTCCTTAATTGAATTGAGAAAAATATTAATTTTGTTTATATTGATCAATAATTGAAATAAATAATGTTTGTAATAGTTATAACAACAATTTTAAAAAACTTTTCACATTTAATTTACATAAGCAAAGGGTTCATTCATTTAAATTAATTCCTGATTGCTTGATTACACTGATTATATTTTATATATTAAAATTATATTTTTTAAATGTTATGATATTTTGTACACGGTATTGTAAACACAGTGGTTAAAATCAGCATTTAAAAATCTATTGTTTTCTCTTGTAATATATTTATAATTAAGTTAAGTGTTTTTTTACACTTTTTTTTAAATTTGACTTAAAGTTTTTCAAAATAAGGGTTTTATTTAATTTAAAAATTTGAATGTACTTTTTTGTAACTGATTTTAATAAATACTGTTTGGGAATATATATTTTATTTTTATTTTATGTTTGTTTTAATTTAATTTAATAAATGTATAAATAATAACAAGAGTTGCTATAATTTTCTTATTTATAGTTAATAAATTAAAAAAACTATTAAATTATTTACATTAGTAAATAAATAAATTATAAATTATTTATAAAAAAGTGCAAGGCCTAGAGGCCAAAGTATTAACTAATTCAAAATAAAGGTGACTCGTCGGGAGTCAAAGTTTAAAATGCAAGATTGAGGTCCACTTTAGGTCAAATAATATAAATACATTATTGTTAAGAGAACTAACCCTTTGCTAAATTTTGTTTTTCATCCTGCTAGGTGTCCACACACCTCTTCACCCAGGTTGTTCTGGGTGAAGCAGCCGGTTTAGTCGCCAACTATTCGACCATGGGACATGTATTACAGGTTTACATGGTACCTGTAGCAGACAGATTGCCTGACCTAACCTGTAGTCAATGGCTACACGATTTCCCTATTGGTCACCCAAATAAGTACTAACGCGGTCGTTGATTGCTTGACTTCGCAGATCGGACGAGATCCGACGTACCCAACTGCGGCCATTG
The DNA here is from genome assembly GCA_001938485.1 of Girardia tigrina. Classification (NCBI taxonomy): domain Eukaryota; kingdom Metazoa; phylum Platyhelminthes; order Tricladida; family Dugesiidae; genus Girardia; species Girardia tigrina. The sequence continues at coordinate 1,805 of MQRK01051043.1, read as the reverse complement.
ACTACTTTAACGGTGCCCTATATAATAGATTATAAAAATATGAATATAAATAATCCATTAGTAAATAATAACATTATGGGAAAAAAATATGCCAGTTTAAAATAAATAAAAACATAGACATTGATAAAAAGATGAAGACAGAGAATAATATTTACGACTACCAAGAATTGAAGGATAAAATAATACGTTGGATGAAGAGTACATGGGCTGAGAATCAAGTACAAGATACAAATAGGATTATGACCTTAGAAAACAGACAGGAGAGAATCAAGTATGAAAGACTCGAAGGACGACTGAGTATAACAGTAATATTATGGTGAACCAAAAGTCTTTTCGTATTTTTTATTAAGAATTTAAACATAATTTTACAACAAATAAAAAAATTTAAGTTTCAAAGTAAAGTAGTTTGAATCTATAGCTTGAACCCATCTATGGGCAAGTTGTGCGATCCCCCTGCGGTACCAATCCTTGTTCTTAGAAGCGAAGAACTGGTGACACCCGTTTTCGACCTCGGCCAGATTATTGAAGCTGCGACCATGAAGAAAGTATGCCATAGAGCGGAAAAGATGATAGTCGGATGGCGCAAGATACGGACTATACACTGGGTGTGGAAAAAGTTCAAAGGCGTTCAGATTTTTGATTTTTTCCTTTGTTTGTTTGGCGGTGTGCGGTTTCACATTGTCCTGTTGTAGAAGAACTCGCTTTCGATTGATCAAAGCGGGGTATTTTTCGCCAAGTGCCGTATACATTCGATCAAGTTGGGCGCAGTAAAGGCCAGCGTCGATGGTACTATTAACAACATCAATATGAAGTTTACAACATTTATTGTTAGGGTTCCGAAATATACATATGAACACTTTTGATAAAATTTTATACAGGAAAATTTTTAAATAATTATTTTAGTAAAATTATTAATTTCAAACAAAATAGAATTTAGTTTAACAAAACTTTGAATTAAAAATTATAAATGTTTTAGTCTTTGTTTTACTTCATCAAAATTATAAATATTTTAGTCTTTGTTTACTTCATCAATTTTCAAGGCTGATGAAAATTACTATATAAACAGCAGCAAATTTAGTTTTAGTTTGCCCAAAAATTCAAATATCAAAAAAACAAAAGGAAGCAAGTAAACTCAAAATTATTTCTATTATTTATTATTTTTTTTAAATATTATTCTTTAAACCACAAGTATCCCGTATGGGAGAAGAAGGTTTAATTTAATTTTAAACATTCGTTCGTTTTGGAGATTCANAGTTTTTACTGTAATCTATTAACTCGTACGAAATATTGTTTTGTGTTTGTGTTCTGTCATCAAGAATTGAATTATTATTATTATTTTTGAATTGTTAATTTTTGTTATTTGAAATAAAGTTTTATAAAAGAATTTTTGTTCGTTGTCTATATATTTATGTTGGAAGTCCTTTCTGATTAATTGGAGTCAGATTAAAGATTTCATATTAAAGATTAAGGATTAAAGATTATTGATTAAAGATTAAAGAATAGAGATTTACGATTAAAGATTAAGATTTAAGATTTGTGTTTTAAAAGTAAATAATTATATTAAAGATTTCTAATACCCAACAATATTACAAGCGCATTCACTATTTGACATCTCTATATTATATTGTATACTATATACTATACTATATATACTATATTTCTGAGTTCAAACTAATTATTTTTAAAAAATGAAAATCTGTTAATAAAAATTATTAATTATAAAGAATCTAATTGGTTGAAATTAAATCTAAACATTTTTTTAAAAAAAGAACATATTAAATTAATATATTAAAATTTTAAATTAC
>MQRK01051018.1:0-10335 GCA_001938485.1 Girardia tigrina | reverse complement strand
AATTTGTGATTATTTTTGAATTAATTTGTGATTATTTATGAATTAATTTGTGATTATTTATGAATAAATTTGTTATTATTTATTAATTAATTTGTGATTATTTATGAATTAATTTGTGATTATTTATTAATTATTTTGTGATTATTTATGAATTAATTTGTGATTATTTTTGAATTAATTTGTGATTATTTATGAATTAATCACTTTTTTGTTAAACATGACAGTTTATTATTTCTTGTCTTAGAAAGATAGAAGATAAAATAGCAAATATATTTTTATAATATTTTAAATCCAAAGAAATTTTTAATATTCCGAGACGAATCTTTTTATATAATAGTGTTTTTTTAAATATATTAGAAAAAACGACTCTGTGTGCTAAAAACAGATAATTTTGAAAGTTTTAACAAAATATGTATTTTTTTAATGAATTTAATTGGATTTTAACCGTTAATTAATTATAATTATAATTATGCCACTTTTGACACGACATGACGCTTCTGAAGGGATTTTTCCAATTTCATAAAAAAAGTCTTTGATGTAATCGTTTTATAATTTAGCTGGTCAAACATTTTTTACACTTTATCAAAAAAATCATTTTTGTCAACGATGATGAGCTGCTGCTTGAGGTTTTCGCAAGGAATTTTATTTCAATTTTCGATGGCATTAACATTGAACTCCTTCGCTGTTGACCTCAACGAGGATACAACGATTTCCAGTGGATATTTCTTCATATAAATGTTTACTTTTTTATACTTGAATTTTGCGACTTGCGACATTTTTTGATTTTAATTAAAATAAACAAGCCAACATACTTTTTATTATTTTTACATTAATTTTTTTCTCGAATCAATTGTTTGTTTTTTAATTCAATCCCAATTTTTTAGTTTTTACGACTTTTCTAAATCACTTTCTCTAATAAAAATTGACCTTATAGACCTAGAAAAATGACCTCAAAAGATTAAGTCGATCTTATTGACCCAACAAAAGTTGCTCCTCGTAATAAAAAACATGTTTAGCAACTAAATTTTAATTTTTAAGCATTGTTAGTAGAAATAACAAATTTACTTCATTGACTTTTGGTTGCACTATTTATAGTGCATAAATGATATCAACTTGTTCTTTAATCTCGTAAGCATATTGATAAATAAGGTAAGTTAAAAGCATTTTTTTAAATACCAATTTTTTCATAGATTCTTTGTAAATTTGAGTTAAAGTTCTAGTGATTATCAAATTATGCGAAACACTTTTATGAAGTCAATAATTATATACCAATAAAATAGCAAATATTTGCAAAATAGAAAGCGATTTCACCTTGAATTTTCTATTTATTCATCGCTCCTTTATTTTATACCATATTTAACTAATTGCGCTACAAGCAAGAAGTCATAAATAAAAAAGATCTTACAAAGTATTGTAGAGCACGATATTAAAAATGTCATGCATCTGTTATGAGAAATACTGTATATTAATATGAAGCTCGAATAATATTAATAACCCCTATCGAATAGTGTGGACATTAATATTACGAATTCAAAGAATCAGAATTACGAAACGATCGAGTGTAAATTGAACGGTATTTTTTGAATTAACAACAGTCGATTTTCTATTTGTGATTAAATCACTCGAATCAATTTTAGATTATTTCGGGTTTCAGACGAATTGTGTCGTGGATTATTTTGAGTTTTTATACAGTCCGAGCAACGAGCTGATTATTATTGTAATTGGATTTTTTTGTGTTTTTATGGCGATTTTATTACTCCACTTTCGTTCAATATCCATCGAGAAGAAATCGATTTCTTATAAAATTTTTCACTATCATATTTTTGATGATTTTTTAAAATTATTTTCTTTCAATATTTCCGAATCATTCATTGGATAACTACAGTCGTGTTTCATTCCAAATTGAACTTCTTTAAGAGTTCGGGTGCACTGAGAGAACAAAAAAATTAAGTTTAAATATTGATAAAAATATCAGTACAATAATCATTTATTTGATCACAATTATTACCAACATCACAATTTGAATGCAAACATTTATTGACAACACAAACAGATTCTTCACAACAATTCTCAGAGAGCATCTTTGATTGATATAGTTTTTACAAGCTTTTATTACGTTTCATTTGTTTGTTTGTTTGTTTGTCTGTATGGATCAAATCTTGCGATCGAAATTTCACCCACTTCCCGTTGTGCTGGTGACTTGAAATTTTCAGGAGTGATGTATTCTAGATGACAATACACTTTTCCTTGAAAATTTTTGAAAAAAAATATTTTTTTTAATTTATTTTGCAAAAAAACCACTTACGATTATCTACAAATTTATACACTGTATTGCATAGCAATCTTTTTGTTTATTTTCATGAATAAAATTCAAACTCTACCAAATTACCAAATCACAATAATTATTATTATTACAAGCTTTTATTACGTTTCATTTGTTTGTCTGTCTGGATGCATCAAATCTTGCGATCGAAAATTCACCCACTTCCCGTTCACCTAGCGAGATGAAACTTTCAGGATGGATGTATTCCAGGTGACAATACACTTTTTCACTGTCACTGCTCATCTACCGCCTTTAGTTTGGCCGCAAAAAAGTAATTAAAGTGTCGTTCTCATGTTTTCCTCAGTAGTAGGCTTTGAAATTTGCTACATCTNAATGCAAATAGAAAGTGGGTTTTCGCCTAGTAGGCTTTGATAATTCAGTAAAAAAATGTGGGAAGTGGGTGAAATAGATACAGAACCGCAAATATATGACAAATTATAAAAGCTTGTACACCAAAAATTTTTTTGGTATGATATTATTGTTTATGTATTCAAATCTAAAAAAACAATGAATGGGAAATTTTTTAATATTAATTTTTAATTTCTTAAATTTTATTGGATAAAAATGCATTTTTAAAATTTATTAAATTTAATAAGTTAAAATCGTTTACTAAAAATATTATTAAAATTCATAATTATCATACTTTAATTAATTAGTACTTAAAATTGATATCATTAAATTAATTTCATTAGATTCAAATAATCAATTAATAAACATATCAATCCCATCTGAGTAGGAGAGTCACAAATCTAAACAGCATACAAACAACAAACTTACAACATTCCAAATTATCCCTCATAACAATAATTCGCCACGTTTTCGTCCTGTATTAAAGAACGACACTTGTTTGGTCCATTAAGAGAACTGAAAGTGTAAACGGTTTGTCTTCATTAAATTATAGATTTTTTTCAAAATTATCATTCACAATAAATATAAATAAAAATATTATTAATAACATTACAAAATTAACGAAACTTTAGGGAGTGCTCATACCGGGTTATCGAATTAATTACAACAATGTATTATTTCCAACGAAATAATACTAAAATAATAACAATAATCCAATATTTTGAGAGCACCACTTAGGAATCTCTCACTGATAAACTGGTTTGATTTTGAAATTCTCACCAACGATTATTCAGAGTCGTTCAACGTGATATTAAATTTTCAATTTGGAGCTCTTCATTTCAATTCATGGTTTTTTTGTGGAAAAATTGAATTCAATGATTGAAGATTTAAACTTGGAGTCTTTACGAACAAACAATAATCTTCTTACAGCAAGGTAGAGAAATCCCGAAATCCTCCAGGTTCTTAATCAAAGTATCTAGAGAATACTCCGTAAAAATGAAATTGGAAAGATTGAATTTTTAATGAAACATCTTTGCCTGATTCTGTGTAAAATTTTTGTGAAAATTTATGTCTAAAAATACATTTATTCGGCTCTGAACTGTTGGATTATTATTGCTTTATTATTATTTCGTTGCAAATAATTCGTTGTTGCAATTAGTTCGGTGCACCAACATACCCAAATGAAAAGAGTAAATTTTGTCACAATGTCAAGACGGTTTAATAAATAGACGAGTTCTTGATTCTGATTAAAAATATTGACACGCATTCTGACCGATAATATTGTGAGTAATCATTGATCAAGTACAATCAATCTTAAATTACTGTTGAAAAGAACAACAGAAAGTTGTCGCAATGTTAAAAAAGACTCATAAAATACCGGATTCGATTTATCGATTATCAATAAAATATGTACTAATCAATTTTTATTTCATCTAAATGATAAGCCTTGCCTGACTGTGACGGAAAACTGTGTACACATAGTAAACTACGATGCTCAGCATTGGCGCTCATAGTAGTGGCTCTGTATCGAGTGGATACCTCAAAAAATACTAGAGCTTCAGATCACATCGTATAACTTTGGATCCAAGAGTTCGAGCTTTCAGTGCACGATTAAGTTTCGGTTTTGGATCTAAAAATGACCAATCATGATCCCATGACTTTGACTGTATAATCGCAATTAGTGCGGGGATGAAAGTGTCATTCGAACATCCTTCTATCCGTTATCTAATCCAGTCAAAAAGCACACACATCGTTCTGGATCATCAGCAGTACCGACAGACACTAGCACATCTATATTTACGATCGAATTCAAATTATCTGTACGTCTTTTGCCTGAGATGCTTAGTGCATTTTCGGTACTCTTAGTGCCATTAACATTTATCTGATAATCAACTAACATACGTCTCTGCAACCATTCTTTGGTTTGAGAACTTTTGTGTTCTTCTTTATGGGGAATATATAAGAACCACAACCTTTTTTTCGCTGAGGTGCCGTGTCCAGATGTACATTCTTATATGTCTTTTTAATTTCTTCTGCACAGTGAATTCTTTACAGTAAAAAAAGAATGTACAGCTTACTTTCTTGATACGCGATTGAAGCATTTTCGAATATACATTTCTTTGTTCCACAGCCTCTCAGTTTTTCGGTTACATTGCCTTTAAGCAGGTTTTAAATTACTCATCGTTGTCTGGGACACCTCTAGAATTTAAGCACTATCTATATTCTTCCAAGTCATTTTCGTTACTGAAGATCCAGAGCATGTCGCCAGTAATACGGCTACTGTCTTTGTGGTTATCCGAAACCAGTTCGGAATGTAAAACTCTTTTGACTTCGTTTAGCCAATTCTTCTTATTGTACCTAAAGAATACAAAACGTCTTTTAGCTAGAATCTTTCTTGCCTGAGTCAAGCCAATCGATCGTTCCCTAATAGGTCGACAGTTGTTATGAAAAGCTTGTTACCGTGCAACGTCCTTCTATTTGTTATTAAAACTATATTGTTATCTTCTTTCTGAACGGCGGAATACTCAATAATAAAAAGTAAGAAATAACTTTTTAGCGCAATTTCCATACTGACAATTGCGATTATTAATTGGTTATTTCTGTGTGGATGGATGGATGGATGTGTGTCCGCAGCTTTAAGTCGTATCTCCTCCTCAACGAAGCAATATCGAGGGCTAGTTCCAAAAGCAAATATGTTAAGCAAGTTCGGAGGATGATTGTGGGCCAAAAAATTCAAGGAATTCCTTCCTGGATTTCCCGGAAAAGCCAAAAAACCTCGAAAAAATGCAGTTTTTGGCCTATATCTCGGCAACCAGACCACTTTCCGACTTGAAACATTTACCAATCGATTCCTGCAATAATTTAGAACAATATTGCCGAAGAAAGTTTTCAAAAATATCCTTTCGTTCGGTCACAAAAAATTAATCATAGTCAAATACTGATATAAACGTTTTAATATTTGGGCACCGAATAACATAAGGAAATTGCGCTTAAATTGTCACTAGACTTTTTATTAACTTGTTTAGTAAAAATTCATTTTAATAAACAATTTTCCACATTTTTGAATTTTTTCCAAACTCTCAATATTAAAACAATTTCTTTATTTTAATATGATTCAGTTATTTTTCGGAGGAACCAATTTATTTAAATTACCAACCATATATTGTACAAATATTTATATACATAAAAATAGTTTAATTATTTAATTATGATGATAAAATTTTCTTAAAGAATTTGACATTATTATTATTCATTTAAATTAATTTATTACATCAAAAATTTTAGCTTCAAATTTAATCCCTAACATATATTTTTTATAAAATTAATTTTATTTAACACGTTGAATGCGATGGCCGAAACTGCCGACTGTACGCTGGTGTGATTATGTTTGAGACCTTTATTAAGACCTTCCAATTGAATATAATAAATATGCTTTTTTTCTGGTATTCAAATAAAAGAGTTAAACACATTTTATATTATTTCAAATCTTTACATTATATTATCAACACGACTGGGCTAAAATGGCAATAATACCAACTTTTGGGGTTCTTTTAAATAGTGCGTATAATTTTTATAAACGACCCGCCCGTGGGTCGTATCGCACTCAAAGAGTTAAGAAGAACAAAGAAAAATATGAAAATAAAAAAATTCTTTTGAAAACATTTCTTCCTGATGGGGTTGAGGTTGGTATTGAGTATCGCGCGATCATTTTGATTGGATTTGATTGCATAATTTCAGTTGAATATACTTTGCATTTTATTTTACCAAAAACATCGCGGATCTCCGGATAATCTAAATCAGGACGATTTCAAACGGCTCCTGATCCTTACTCAGCCGGTTATTAACGGACTGAAAGATCGGCAGCCGCCATCGCTCGAAAATCTCCGAGTGGCTATTAGTCGAGCGGCGGAAAGAGACCTCGGAGACAGTTCAAGTTGTGGCTGTCCGATTAAATCAGTCTGCAGCGGTCATAACTCATCGAAAAATGAGTCCGGCACAATCATATCTGTAAATTTATTAATATTATTATTATTTATTTATTAATTTAAATTTATTATTATTTTTTTGGAAATTGAAAAATAAAACATTTATATAAAATAAATCAAAAATATTTTTATAAAACTCCTGATGAATTTTTGAAAATACGATCTATGACTCCTTTTACAATTCTGCTCAGAATATTATTTGACAATATATCGACAGGGAGTAATTTATTGCAGATTGCAAAAGGTATTTTATCGGTGTCTCAAGTTAACGAAACGATAACGAATCTCTCGTCGCATTGCGACATTTATTGGAGACTTATTGTCAATGTATAAATCATTGAATGCGAAGATAAAAACAATTATAAGATTGTCTTCAGAAACCTCTCAGAAACCACTGCCATTAATTCTAATCCTTCAGCATGTTATACATTATCAGAAAGAGACGGAATAAACAACTTTAAAATACAGGATGGACCAAAAGTTGAGGGGATTACTAACAATGTTAGCCTAAGTATCTGTTTAGTTTTATCAAAGGTATTATACCTATTAAGAACATTTAGACAAGTCTCATTTGAATCTTTATTGCAATTACATTTAGAGTCATTACAACTCTCAGAAAGTCTTTCATCGTTTGCCATCGTTCTAATTGGTTTTCTTATTTCTGTTTTTAATCATGACTATTCGAATAATTTTTCTAAGTTATTTTTTAAAATATTTAACCTCTAAAAATATTAATTAAAAATATTAATTTTTACCATTTCTCAATAAATCCATCTGGGTGGGACAATCACCATTCTAAATTCAACATACTTAAATCAACATACAGCATCCATAGATTTACACATTCAAACAATTTAAAATATTCCTCACATCCCCCTCGGTTTAAATTGCTTCAGCCATTCTACATTTCTGATCAGGATCCTGCCATCCTATAGTTGTATCTCATAACTTCTTTCGTGTCTTTGCCTTATAATTTTAGCTGGTCACATAAAGCGGTCATCATCTTTTGATGGGTTAATTTTCTTTATCAAGACTTTTTCTCCGACCTGAAATATTCACTTTGTTTCAGTTATATTTTTATTTTCTTTTTCTCCACTTTTTCCTTCTGTTGTAGTTTTCCACCAATGCCTTAATTTTCTTCCGAAGATTATATCGGCTGGAGATATTCCAGTTGTTGCTTGAAATGTACTGTTTAACATGAATTCTATTTCTGCCAACATTTCTACCCAATCTCTATGCATTTCATCCTTTAATCGTATATTTATGGCGTCTCTTATTGTTCTGAATTGTCTTTCTATGATCCCGTTAGTGTTGGGGTGATAAGGGCTTGAATAGACTATCTCCGTCTTAAATCTTTTCGTTGTTTCTTTAAAGAGTGATGATTCAAAAGTTTTCCCTCTATCAACGTGTATCTCTTTTGGTGGTCCGAATTTCCAAATCCATTTATCCAATAGTACCTTCCGTGTAGTCTTCTCGTCTTGGTGTGCCACTGCGGTCAAGCTGATGTACCTACTAAATTGATTGATTATTGCTAAAATGTATCGGTATCCATTCATAGTTCTTCTGAATGGTCCGCAAGAGACCATGTAAATTTTTTGAAATGGTTCGTCGGCAGATTGTTTAATGTGTTTCTCTTTCGTTTTTACCGTCAGTGTCTTCCTTTTCTGACAGTTTGCGCAACTTTGTACGATGTTCTTTATTTGTTGTCTCATTTCATACATATCGAAGTCATCTTTTATGTAATTGTATACTTTCTTACTTCCTGCATGGCATAACATTTTATGTATATCTTCTATAAAGTTTGTTCTCTTCTTCAGAGGGATCCAATATTTGTTATCTCTTGTCGTCACGATATTGTTTTTTAGAATCCATTCTTTTGTCTTTCCCATTCTAATATTTTCTTTAATCTGTTCAATTTCTTTATCATTCGTCTGCCAAATGAACTCTTCTGAATCTTCAGTTAAGGCAAGGATTCTAGTTTTAACTTTTCCTTTTTTAGCGTCATCGTGCATTGTCTGACATTGTACACATAGTTCACATGTATTTCTCGACATTGCGTCAGCATTAGTGTGTTCTTCGCTCTTGTGGTATCCCATCACCATGTCTAGTCCACTAAGGAAGTTTATCCAAGTTTTGAATTGTGGAGTTATTGGGTTCTTCGTTATCATCATGAATGTGATGGCTTTATGGTCCGTTCTAAGTAGAAATTTCTTTCCGTATAAGAAATGTTTGAAGTGTTGGGTAAAGTAATAGATTGCCAATAATTCTTTTCTTGTAACACAGTATCCCAGTTCGTGTTTGTTCATCTCATGGGATCCATATGCAATTATTCTTTCCCTTCCGTATGCATCCTTCTGTGCCAGTACTGCCCCGATTGTATCAAAACTGGCGTCTGTATCCAGTATAAACTCCTTTTCAAAATCTGGATATGCTTGTCATTTTATCTTTTAATGTCTGAAATGCTTCGTCACCTTCCTTTGTCCATGTCAATTTTTTATCTTTATTTTTTCCACATAGTCCTTCCAGTATTTTTGAATATTTTGCATAATCCTTCAAAAATTTTCTATAATAGTTCGTTAGCCCCAAGAAACTTCTTAAATGTTTAATGCATGAAGGATTTTGAAATTTGTTAATTGCTTCAATTTTCGTTTTATCCGTCTCTATACCATCTTTGCTCACGACATATCCTAATTTTTTTGTCTTTTCTACCATGAATTGACACTTTACAGGGTTTATCCAAATGCTCGATTCTTTAGTCTTTTGAAATATGTGTTCGACTCGCCTGAAATGTTCTTCTTTGTCTTTTGCGAAGATTAGAATATCGTCCAGGTATACAACTGCTTCTTTCCAGTTTAATTCTCCTAACAATCTTGTCATTAGTTCTTGAAATGTCGCTGGGGCAGCTACAATTCCGAATGGCATTCTTTTAAAACAATATTGGCCGTTCTTTGTCGAAAATGCAGTTTTTAATTTTGAATCTTTCTCCAATTCAACTTGATGATATGCACTCCCCAAGTCGATCGTGCTGAAGTATTTCGCTCCATCTATCTTATCTGTGTATATTTCCCTTATTCTTTTAAGTCTGTCTCCATCAGTTAAAGTATCACGTATTACCAGCACTTCTTCGTTTGTATCCTGTTTCTTTCTTTAGTTTTATGCTGAATTTATTTAAAAAATCCATTCCTGCAATCATTTCGGGTTCCAAATCTTCTACCACAAAAAATCAACTGTATTCTTTCAATCTTAATCTTTAGTTGTACGATTCCGTAATTTACTAGTTCCGAATCGTTAGCACAGTGTATACGTCTTTTTGTCTCCTTTATTTTGATATTTTTCATATTTTTGAGTACGTCTACTTTAATTACATTGACTCGTGCTCCCGTATACAGTAGACATCGTACTTTTTTATTCTTTATTTAAAATTCTATACTATGTCTCTCTTTCAGTTCTTCATATTCTATTTTAAACTTTGATATTTTCATTATCTCTGTTCTTCTTTCTTCATCTTTTTCTGTGATCAAACTGTCACATTTCTCATTGTGTATTTCGTTTTCCCCATCTAATATACACAGCATACAGCATCCATACATTTACACATTCAAACAATTTAAAATATTCCTCACAATACCTATGTGCAACGAAGTAGGGGAAAAATGGGGCTTCTCCCCACATGACCCC
>MQRK01050992.1:0-13721 GCA_001938485.1 Girardia tigrina | reverse complement strand
TATATATATAACAATGTACACAATTCGCAATAAAAGGTTTAACCTAAGTGTGTGTTAATAATACTGACCTCTCAGGATCAACCGTCCAGAAGGTCTAAGTTTAATTGTGGTAATAAAATTATTGATTTAATTATAATAATGATTAAGATTTTAATTTATAAAAATTTTAATATATAATTTATTTGATATCAAGATTTTACTAAAGTAATTCTAACCGGTAAAATTGTAAATCCCTCTAACGTCAAAGATGCGTGATCCTTCCAATAACTATTGAACAACGGATAAATTATTCTCGATCATTAATAATAACTGATTCCTTAGAGATACGTGATCCTTCTAATAATGAATCCTTGGAGATACGAGATCCTTCTAATAACTAATGATCATCGGATGAATTATTCTCGATCAGTAACAATAACTGGATCCTTGCAGAATATGGACGGTATAAATCTTCTAATAGTGATTCGGAATAAGGCTTTACCTATGATGATTTAATTTTTGTGCGAATGTACTTCAAATGTACCACTTTATATACAAAAGAAAATACGTAGCTGTAGAAGAATCAAAACGCGTAACAAAACAGATAAAAACACGTGGCTTAAAATACGTGCTTCAAGGGTCTAAGCGTAAAGAAAAATATATGTGATGTTTAAGTATTGTTAATTTTAAATTTATAATATTTATAATATTTAGACTAATATATAAAAATAACATCATCGCGTTATTCTCAAAAATAATCAATAACCAAATAATTAAATAAAATACTTCCAAATACAATTCAAAAAAAATAAAATAAAACAAAAATAAAATAATTAATTAAAATATTGTTATTATATACAACCCAAAATAAAATAAAACAAAAATAAAATAATTAAATAAAATATTGTTATTATATACAACTCCAACAAAAAATATATTACTGACATATATTAATTACATGTTTTTTCGAGAATTCATACTTTAGTAATCTATTTCAATCTCGGATCAATTTAAATTTTGGTTCAATTTCAATTCTGGATCAATTTCAATTCCAATTCCAATTCTGCTCTGCACAGAATAGTTACTCAAATTTATATGAGTTAGTTCTGCGTTGTATCGCTACGTACTTTAACTTTTAAATGATAATCCTTTTTCTTTTATATAATCTTTTGTAACTACGATAACCACGCACTTTGTAATCTTATTTTGAATTTTCAAACTTTTAACATAATAATTTTTGTGTGACCTTTCTTTAAAAAATCTTTCTTTTTATATTTTTCTTTCTAATATAATTTTCTTTTATTTACTTTTTAAAATAACTTGATTATTTTTCTGTCATAATTATTTGTTTATTCAATCTTGACTATTGTTAGGTATATTAAAAATATAAAATAAAGATAAAAGTATTTTGTTTTAATTAATGGATAAAATAAAACTTTATTTATCCCTTTATCATAATAAATATAAAATATATATAAATAATTAAATTAGAAAGAACAAAAAATGTAAATAAACTCTCTAGAATGAAGAAGTAATTTTATAAAAAAGATAAATAAATCACTTTAAAAATAAATAGAAAGATTTTTTAATAAAAAAGTTAATATAAACGGCTAAATTATTTATTGAAAGACTCACACAAAACTAAATTTCCAAATATTGCTGATGATGATGTATGTGAGCATCGAAAACATATCCAATAATTATATAAAAAAAAGGCTTTAATCAAAATATATTTTCTATATATATATACCCAAATTTTCAATATGCAGTCGCAAAAAATTTCAGCCCAAACTTTTTCAATATTCTGCAGTCATTTTACGAGTTTAAGACTGATTTTTTAGTATAATCTAAAAATTTTAGAAATGTTTTTTTCTCAATAGTATTGTTTTTAAATTACAGATTTATATGCGATGCAAATATGTTTCTTAATTCAAATAATTTTATTCAAATAACCATTTTTAATCTTATTCAATTATAAATCATTTTTGTTTAAAACGATTGTTATTTTCGTTGTCATAACTAAAATATTGAGAAACTTTTAAATGTACTATTTAGATCTTCCTATCGCTTTACAAGAATCGAATGAAATTAATCAACGAAGAAAAAGAGAAGAAGAACGTAAAAGCCGGATTTTTAATAGCAAAACCAGACAAATTGGAGTATTTATATATTTTTGATTTTGATAATATTACATATATGCATATTTTAGATAGATGTTGAGGCTCTAAACCAGCAAATTCAAGAAAAGAAAAATAGAGAGAAACTGATTATCCATTCTGAAAATTTATATGGTTATTTTCATATTTAAGTTAAAACTCTAATTTTAACATTATCCATTAGCTGCACATGCAATCAGAGCTGATAAAATTGCTTCTCTGTTAGAAAAAAGACAACAGGAAGATGTCAAAGAGCTTAGTAGATATTTAAATGAGTTTCGGTTTTTGCATCAAAAACCTGAATCTCGAAGAGAGTTTGATCTTTATGATCCAAATAGATTAAAAAATGACAAACCTGCTCGAGTTTGTGATGATGATCCAAGATGTGGAATTTCAAGCATTCAAAAATTCGATGGGGAAGATTTAAATAATAAAGGAAGAAGTACAGCTCAAAGAAATCAAATGAAAAACTGGTTAGATAAACAAATTTCTTTGAAACATGACTTCAAAGAAGCTCTACGTCAATCAGAAAGATTACATGATTTAAAACTTATTGAGCATGATAAACGCATATGCGATTTAATGAAATCTGAAGAAGATTGTCAAAAAGCTATTAATTTGGCAGTAAGTAATTATAATGAGGCATTATTACAAGAAAAGATTGCAAAAAGTAGACTTAAATCGCAAAACGAGGAAGACGATAAAAGGTGTCATATAATTAATGCTATAACTAGCGATTTTTTGACTGAGAATCCAAATCAATCCGTATCTGCTTTTGGACCTCACAGGATAATACCCGATAGGTATAAGGGTATGTCTAAACAGCAACTTCAGCAAATATATGATGAACAAAAGCTTCAAATACAGAATAAAAAAGTTATTTAAGTTATTTAAACATTATGATTTTAAAAAATTGTTTTCTTTTAGCTTCAGTTGCAGGAAGAGAAAAAACTGAATGACTTATTTAACAAGGATAGAATCTCACAAGCCAGGACAGGATTATTGATGGAAAATGAGATTTTAAGACAAAAGCAATTTTTGGAAAAGAAATATGCCGAAGAAAATATTAAGTTATCAAAATCACACCAAGAAATGATGGATCATATTAATAAAGAAGTATATACAAATCAACCAACGGCAGCATATTTTATGCAATTTAATACTTGCAGTCGATAAAATGTACTGATTGACTTAAACAATTAATTTTTAGCTTAAATATAAAACTCGACTTAAGATAAATAATTATATTTTAAAAAAAATCAAAATAATTGTTTTTATACTGCTATAAAAGCAGTCATTGGTTCACTTCTCATACATACAGAACATTTTGCTATTGTGTCTTGAGATTGAGATGTTTTTACATTTACACCATTTGTCATTTCGAATGAGGTCATTGGATTTGTTACTGACAGCCAAAAATGTTTCTTTTCTTCATAAAATCCACATATTCCAATTTCGTTACATTCAATGAATAAGTGACGCTTGAACTCTCCCAAACAGCTTCCTGGTGATGAAAGTTGTTGTCCTCCTCCAACTGCTCCATATCCAGTGTTCTAAAAATTTAATATTTTAGATTATTAATTATGTTTCTTTAATTTACCATCAAAAAGCTATTTCCTGACCACATATTTAACCAACCATCAGGACATTTTGGCAAAGTAATAGTTTGTGAGTGGAATGCATACATCTTAATAAAAAGTATTGGTGTTTCATTTGTAAAAACAAACGATTCATTTATCTTACTTTAGTCGGAGCTTCGCAAACAGCACAGCGGCTTATAAATCTTTCAACGTCAGTAACATTTATGTTCATTCCCATATCCATAGAATATGTACTAGATAGCCAATAACTTCGATCATTTCGGGTTGCATAAAAACACTGTTCATCCTTTTCGCAAAATACATAAGGTACAGGATTGAAAGTTGGTAAACATGATCCAGGACTAGCTAAATCATTAACTTGACCTCTTTCGTTTCCATTTATTCCCAGAAAAGAATATCCAGTATATAATTCTTTAGTATTTCTTGGACAAGAAGGAATATTTATGGATTGGCTATGACTAAATTTTATAATTTAAAATGTATAACTTAAGTGAAATTTTATCATACATAGCATATAAATAGCCAGTTTTTCCAAAAGTATATCCTGTCTTTCCTAATTTTCCTTTATTTCCAGGGTAACCAATTGTTCCAGTGTTTCCTTTTGGACCTGGTGCACCTTCCAGTCCTTGAAAACCTTTGTCTCCCTTTGAACCTTTCAGTGGTAAATCACCTTTTTCTCCAGGCATACCTTGCTCTCCCGGCATGCCAATTAATCCAACAGATCCTTAAAATTAACATGTTTTAAATTAATACAAGTAAGCTAATTTCACCTTGAAATCCTTTATTTCCTTTTGAACCAGTTTCTCCAGATAATCCTTTGATTCCCATCGAGCCTTTTATTGACATTCCTTTCATTCCCTTAATTCCAGTGTCTCCGTTTACTCCCTTCATGCCAGTATTTCCTTTTGGTCCAATGTTACCCTTTATTCCAGGTACGCCTTTGAAGCCTTTATCCCCATGTAATCCAACAACTCCTGGTTCACCAATAACACCTTTAGGGCCATTGCTTCCATTATCTCCACGATTTCCCTAAATTTAAATAATTTTTTATTATCAAATTATAAATCAAAACCTTTTGTCCATTATTTCCGAAATGACCTTTAGATCCAATATTTCCAGTTATTCCTTTGTATCCTTTGTCTCCAATATCACCTATCTTTCCATTTGTCAAAATCGATGTTCCTTTATTTCCTTTTGGTCCAGTGTTTCCTATAAAACCGTTTTCCCCATTTTGTCCATTTTTCCCAGTATCTCCTTTAGCACCAATTAAATTATCACCGTTTTCACCTGGAGCCCCTGGGAGTCCTGGAACATTAGCTTCACCAAAATCCCCTTTGTATCCCTGTTGACCATTATATCCTTTCATTCCTTTTGTTCCTTTTAAACCGTCTTGTCCAATATTATAAGAACCAGCTGGGCCAACAAGACCTTTTATTCCATCAATTCCTGCATTATTATAATTAAAATTAATAATTTAAAAAAAACAAAACCTTTGAATCCTTTTTGTCCTTTTTCCCCATTAATTCCAATCATTCCTTTCTGTCCTCGAATGCCTTGAACTCCTTTTGATCCAACCAGTCCAGCTTCTCCCTTTTCTCCAAAATCACCTTTATCTCCTTGGGCTCCTTTAATTCCTTTGAAGCCAGAATTTCCCATATCACCTTGTTCTCCTTTATTTCCTAGGTTTCCTGTTTCACCTTTGAAACCAATTAATCCTTTTTCTCCAACCATTCCCTGTAGGCCTTTTGGTGCTGAAAGCTGACTATAACCCTTTATGCCTTTTATACCTTTTGAGCCCTAAAATAAAGTTATAAAGTATAGTTATAAAAATATTAGTACCGGAATTCCAGGAGTTCCAATTTTTCCCATTATTCCTTTTACTCCTTTCTTGCCATGAGCTCCTGGGCGACCTGGTCTACCATTAGAACCGGGTAAACCTTTAACTCCTACATTGCCTTGTGTTCCTTTATTTCCTCTGTTTCCAATCGAACCAATCATTCCAACAGGACCTCGTGATCCTTTTTTGCCTTGATATCCTTCAAATCCTTTAGATCCTTTTTCTCCCTTATCCCCTCTGACAGTAGTATTTATTTTTCCCTTTATTCCTTTAATCCCTTTTAATCCATCACTACCTTTATTTCCTTTTTCACCTTTGATTCCTAAAAAATATTTGAATTAACAAATGATAATAAATATATTAAAATTATTTAACCTTTAGTTCCAATATCTCCTTTAAAACCTTTAATAAAATCTCCATCTTTTCTTTGATTTCCCTTAATACCTTTTTTACCAGTCAGACCTTTAATTCCAGGTAGTCCAACATCTCCATCAATTCCTTTTGCCCCAGTTTTACCTAAATCCCCTTTCAATCCTGTCTCACCAGGAGAACCATGTATTCCAATATCTCCTTTGCTGCCTTTATTACCATTATTTCCTTTTCGTCCTAAATTTCCCTTAATTCCGTTATCTCCCTTAAATCCAAAAATTCCAGTATGCCCTTTTTTGCCTGTGATACCTGATTCACCTTTGATTCCTTTGTATCCTTTTTCTCCTGATTTTCCTTTAAAACCCTTCAGCTCAATTCCAGGTTGTACTGGTAAACCTTTTCTACCTTTAATTCCAGTTTTTCCTATAACGCCTGGAAATCCAATAGGTCCTTTATTTCCTTTACTTCCAACTGATGAATCTCCTGGTTCTCCTCTTTGACCTGTTAAACCAATCTCTCCATTACTACCAGGCAATCCTTTGTTGCCCTTTTCTCCATTGGATCCTTTAAAACCATCACTTCCTTTAAATCCTTTATCTCCTTTATTACCAGTTTCACCCATTGATCCTTTTATTCCTATTTGACCTTTCTCTCCAATTTGGGATTTTCCAGAATCACCTTTAGCACCTTTCAATCCTTTCAATCCATCCTTTCCAATTAAACCTTTGGAACCTTTTAGTCCTTGTGGACCTTCATTTCCTTTAATACCCCTGAAACCTTTAAAACCTTCATCGCCTCTGTCGCCTATATCACCATTTTCACCAATATGACCTGGTAAGCCAATATCTCCAACGAAACCCTCAAATCCATTTTGACCTGGATATCCTTGAGAACCCTTATCCCCAGATTCACCTAATTTAAAGTAATTAATTTTATATATTAGTATATAATTTACCTTTATTTCCTGGAAATCCATAAATTCCCGATTCACCTGAAATTCCCTTGTATCCTTTGTTACCTTTTAATTGAATTGTTAGCTGATTTATGATAACATCGTTTCCTAAATTCGTGAGATTAATTATTTTTTAACAAAATGCAAATAATACCCTTATTTCCTTTAAAACCTTTAGTTCCAAATTCACCAACTTCTCCAAGATTACCCTTAACACCTTTAGGAGCAGTAAAAATAATTCCAGGTTCTCCAAAAGAACCGATTAAGCCCTTGACACCTTTTGATCCAGTAAATCCAGTCAAGCCTTTATCTCCCTTTAAGCCAAATTTTCCAGCTGATCCCTTTCTACCATTTTTACCGATAATTCCTGTCAAACCCTTTTCTCCTGGTTCGCCAGATACTCCTGGAAGACCTTGTTCTCCCTTTTTACTAGTTTTTTGTTCTTCTTTGTAAATTATGGATTTCCCTTTAATTCCTTTTTCTCCTCTACTTCCTTTGAAACCTAATTCTCCTTTTTCTCCCTAAATTATATTTATTTTATATAATTTACTTAAAAAGATATAAAAATAAAAGATAAACCTCTTTTCCAGAAGAACCAGGATGACCATCTAAACCTTGATCCCCAGGAAGCCCTCTATCACCATGATCTCCATTTTTTCCTCTTAAACCTGGACTTCCTGGAAATCCTTTGTGACCTTTTACTCCCGCTAATCCTGGAACTCCATTAGAACAAGTAAAACAGTTTCCTTTGTCTCCAATGTCACCAACGGACCCAGTAACTCCACGTTTACCGAAATTGCCTGGTTTACCTTTAAGACCTTTTGGTCCTCTTGGTCCTTGTTTAGCATTTCCTGGTTCTCCGATTTCTCCTTTAATTCCTTTAGAGCCTGCTTTACCATTGTCACCTGAAAAATTTTGTTTATTTTTCTTTCTTGTTTTATTAATTACCTCCTATTCCGATTGGACCTCGTGATCCTTTTATTCCTTTAAAACCCTTCTCACCAATTAAAGTTGCTCCAATATTTCCTTTGTCACCTTTGAAACCTTTCTGTCCATCCATTCCACGCTTGCCATTTTTACCAGGTAAGCCATTTATTCCTATCAATTTAATTAATATAAAAAAGAATTATTAAATTTACCTTTTTCTCCTTTTATTCCTTTGTACCCTTTATCTTCTATACCCTGACTAACTCCTTTATTTCCCTTTATTCCGTGTTTGCCAGAATTACCCATAGTACCTTTCTTTCCTGGCTCACCTTTCATGCCTTCAAAAAATTAAATCATTTTTAGAAAGTTATGAATTTTTCATACCTTTTTCTCCGGTCATATATTTATCTCCCTTTTCGCCTCGTTCTCCTCTAGAGCCAACAATAGTTCCAACGATATTAACAGTCTCTCCTTTCTCCCCCTTAAAGAATTTTAATTATTTTATTTATCTTTTGTTTTAATATTGGTACCTTTAATCCTTTAATTCCTGTACTTCCTTGTAAACCAGGCTCACCAGATGATCCTCTATCTCCTAATGGTCCCACAAACCCAGGCTCTCCTACAAGTCCTTCTATTCCAGTTTTTCCAGGAGATCCTTCTAAACCAGTTTTTCCAATTTTCCCCTTAAGTAAAATTGCATATTAATAAAATATAATTGAAAATAATATTCTACAGAAATTCCCTTATCTCCTTTCTCTCCTTTGAGACCTTCAATGCCTTTGAGACCGTTTATTCCCTAAAAAATATCATTTTTGAAGTAAATAAAATTAGAATACTTTTTGTCCCTTTGTTCCAAAACTTCCATCACTTCCACTTTCACCAATTTTCCCCTTTATTCCCTTTTCTCCTTTTCTGAAACAACAAAAATATATTTATATTTTCGTAAATAATAAATTTAATTAAAACGTACACCATATAATGATTTGGACCTTCAACAACTAGAACCGAATAAGAGTGTCCTTTTTGTCCAATGATTCCACTGCTTCCCATCTCACCCTAAAATTTTTACTGAAATAATTGATAAGTATTACATTTTTATACTTTTTCTAAAATCAGTTGTTGCTGATGTCCCTTCTCTCCCTTAAAACCTCGATGTCCAGATTCCCCTTTAAGTCCCTGCAAAATAATTAATAGATGCTGTTTTACCAAAGATTTTACATTATATCCTTTCAATCCTTTGTTACCCTTTGGACCAGGTTTTCCTTCTAACCCTTGAATTCCCTTTTCTCCATTAGATCCTTTTATACCTTTACTGCCTTGCGCTCCAGATTCAAATGAAGTTATTGATACTCCCTTTTTACCCTATTTATACAATATATATTATTAATTATTACAGTATTATGTTTACGGATCGGCCTTTATTTCCTTTTTCTCCATCATTTCCAGGAAGCCCAATAAATCCAGTTAGTCCTGGAGCTCCTTTTGGTCCCTTAATAAAATAAAATAACTAACATGAATATAACATTTAATTAATTAATACCTTCAAACCGCAACATCCTTCATCTCCCTGAAAGCCTTTAGGTCCTTTTAAACCTGGATTTCCCTATATATTTTTTTAAATGAAGTAATATAAACTTTTAAAATGTTACCTTTGTTCCATCATTCCCCGGTGATCCTTGACGACCTTTATCACCCTACGAGACATTAAATTCATATTTAATGAAATAAGAAATAAAATACAGCTATTCCTTTTGGGCCATTATCTCCATCGTATCCTTTATTTCCTTTCATTCCAACCGATCCCACTGGACCAATGTCTCCTTTTAATCCTCTGTTGCCAGGTTTACCCGGATGTCCTTGATTTCCCATTTCACCCTTAATGTAGAATTAAAAAACAAAACTTATAAAATAATTTTTACCATTGGTCCTTCTAAACCTTTGCATGTACAGCCTGAGCATTTCTTGTTGCAGGGCTACGATTTATGTTAAACATTTAATATAAAGTATTAATCTTACTGATGCACTATCGATCAAAATTGTGTAACAGGATACCACGACGAGTGTAAATAATACAGCTTTGCTACTAATGAACATGATTTGCTGAATATATTACACTATTCCCAATTTCCAATGGCAAATAATTTAAAGAACTACTTGAAATTCAAATTTTTTTTCCTTTTATATACGAAATATTTTTACACAGGATCAATAGTTTTAGCAACACATATTGATTTCCGTATATGATATCGTGCGTTTTTGCATGTATTTTCCCATTATATTAAACTTACATTACTAATCAAAATTTAATAATATTGTGTGCTATTAACAATTGTTGATTATATGTGCTACAAATTAAATTTAATTATATTAGTCATAAAAATTATTTCATTAATTTGAGGTACAAAACATGAGATAAGAAAAAGATAATTTGAAAAAGAAATTTCTCCACTTAAAATAACAAATTATTAACTATCAGTTGTTTTGATCGGCTATTTTTAATACTTTATTACTTAAACACTTTGACGAAAAAATTTAAATTTAAAATCAATAAAATTTAAATATTTTGAATTATGATAACTAATTGTTCGAAATCAGAATCACTTGATGAATTAGGTCAAGATTTATGTAGACATGGATATTGCATTTGGATTAAATCTTCAAGCATTATTGATGCTACAAAAGAGTGTTTGTATGTCTTTATTTACTTGCTTAAATATTAATCGTTTTATTCAAAGCTGTGAAAAAGATTGGCATGGTAAAAGGTGTACTTATTATGATCCATGTAAGACTATTCATTTTGATTAAGTAATGATTCGTATTCCATTGACATAGTTTCTACACTTTTGGGAAGTCCATCAATAATAGCCATATCTGTAGCCTCTGCAATTTTGGTGTTGATTGTATTTATATTTGTTATCTTTAAAGTAATGTAAGTAATGCTTAACATTAATTTTCAAAATAATTTTTAATGTATAGTTTAAAGTTATTTTATTAAATGTTATACGTTTATGAATATATTAAAAACAATAATTTGGCACCAATAACATGTGATTAGCAACTCAACAATATATTTATTTAATGTTTTGTAAAAAAATGGAATTTATTAATTATTATTAATTATCATCAGTTAAGTCAAATACGTTTAGTTGTTCGTTGAGCTTTATTCGTTGACATTTTTAATTGATGCTAATCCGAGTGAGACACAAATTATTTTATTGATTGGTTTGCATTGTGTGCTTGGTTTTCTATCACTGGCACACATCCATTTTATTGGTAAAATTGATGACATGATTCATTTAGTTTACTGTTGGGAAATAATTAAGATCTGGTATTGGATAATCATTTATAATTAATGCAGCTCAGTCAATTTATCTTTAGATATAAATATTCAGAATATAAAAATTTTAAATAATATTTTTTAAATGCAATTACTAATATTAGAAGGCACATTTATTTATGAAGAATTTGTTAAACAGTATTTTTAAAATACAGTTATTTTAATAATTTTTGAAGTTTTATTGGTAGTATTAATTATAGTACGGTAAGTAAGAATTTTCTTTACAACATATTTTCAATTAAACCGGTTTGTACTAACTTTGACTTTAACTAAATATAAATCTTAAAAAAATATTCGTAAATGTTTTAAAAATTTCAATCTCTTAATTTAAAATATATCTAATTGTCATGTTAATCGGCCCTCCAACTAGAGCGTAACATGAAAATGAATATTACTCATAATTTTATTAACTATCGTCGTAAAATATTCAATTTTCGATTTTTTTTCAATATTTAAAAATTATGTAACCAAATAAAATTAATCACTTTAATTAATAACATTACATATTTTAAATTCAATTTTATTCATTTTGTTAATTTTTAAAACATAAGAAATAGTAATTTTCTTTTATTTTTTATGTATGCCATTTTTATTAAATAGAAAAATTATAGGCTGACAGATCGGAATGCATCACATTAACTCAAGTACTTAGGAGTATCATCAATTATAATGTATAGGGTATTATTTCAACAACAAAATAGCTGTATATATATATATATATATATATATATATATATAATATTATTACTGTTCTAACCGTAATTTCTTCAATCATTTTCAGCAATGTTTATTTTTTGTCATCGGTAAGTTAATTCTAAGGAAGCAATAGTTTTAGTTTATTGGATAATATATATTGGAGGAAAAAAGATGTAACTCTAATCATAAATTATCGAATCTGCACACCTTGATTGGGAAATTGGTAACAATATAAATTTTAATTGCAGTGTATACATGCTACTTCAAATGATGTTAAAAATCAATTGTAAATAACTGTTAAGAAAATCAATTGTATTTTGAGTTAAATATCTTTTGAAAATTACGAACCTAAATTGCATTAAATTACGAAACATCAAACTTTTATCCAACCAAACTCTTTCATAATACTTTTCATATCCAGAGTCTAGATAAAAATAGTCCTATGTGATATTTAAAATATTTATTATACAGAGTTTCATAATAAAGATTATGTTTTTTTCACAAAATGTAAAGAACATTCTTTTAAGTTCTATGTAATATAACGTAAAAACTGGTTTTTCAAGAATTAATTCAACAAAAATACTTTTATGCTAAATCAGAGAAGACTAACCTTTTTTCCTTAAATTTCATTCAATAAAAAAGACAGACTGCGATTGATATTACTCAATTTTGCGAGAACAAAGGTCCAATAATAGATGAAGGACTACACACTGTATACAGTGTGGCGATCATCTCTAATATCAGTGTCAACTAAACTGTGTTGAGACAGTAATCTACCATGAAAAATTTCAAATGTGCGACTAAAGATTTAAAATCTAGATAAAATTTGGACACCTTCAGCTTTTGAAGCGACGTTTACGATAGACATCCGTAGGCTGAACGTTGAGCATGTATCTATAAGTGTCTGGAAACTCTGTGACAAACAAGAAGAAATTTTGGAACAATCTATTTAGTACTGATTTACTGTTCGTCATAGTAAAAATAATATACAGAACCTCGATGTATTCTTAGAAGTAATGTGTTATATCCATTTTGTACTTTAAATTTGGATTTATTTGTATTGTATTTTTCTAATAAAATTAGAATTTGTCAGAAGTACAACGAATAATAATAAATGATTTATTGTTTTCTAATATGTGACAGTATACACCAAATATTAGCAGAAGAAATAAAATTTATTCTTCTTGAAAAATGATTCTGTACACAAAACCTCATTTAATGTGCTGAAATTTTCCAATTTTTGGATTTCGCTTTGAGTCTAAGACCCGATTAGCTATTACATTTATTAAGTCTCTGTTGACTTTTGGACCATTGTATCTTTAAAAATAAAGTTTCTGGGTAATTTTGAAAATGAGATTAAAGAACAGAAGAGATTTCAGATGATAGAGCACACGTTGCGTATTTTTACCACGTTTTTATTAGCTTGCTTTCTTGTCTGTTTGTCTGTCTTGAACAAATCTTGCGATTGATTTTTCGACCACTTTCAGTCATCCAATTGAGCTGAATTTTTTTATACAGGCTTGCTTCCGATGACAATACAATTTAATAAAAAAAATTTTGAAAAAAAAATATTTTTTTCTAATTTTTTTTGCAAAAAACCACTTACGATTATCTACAAATTTATACACTATATTAAATAGCAATCTTTTCGTTTATTTTCATGAATGAAGTTTTATACAGGCTTGCTTCCAAAGACAATACAATTTGATAAAAAAAATTTTGAAAAAAAAATTCCTAAATGATAACTTAAAATAGTTAAATAATATTATTAATAAAAAAAATTTTTTATAAAAACAACCACGTTTTTCAAGCATTACCAATGCACTAAAAAGAGGAAAATAATTTTTTTTCTAGACATGTGAGAAAT
>MQRK01050926.1:423-14414 GCA_001938485.1 Girardia tigrina | reverse complement strand
TTTTATTTTATTTCAAATAAATATTTTCATCAAATTTAAAATTACTTTTTTTATAATAAATCTTTACATAAATCTTTTAATAACCCTACCGTAAAATTTATTTTATTTCTTACTTAAATTAATTTTTTATATTAAATTTCTGAAAATCTATTTTAACATATTTATAACAATATTTTATGGAATGTAATTGTTTATCTAATAATTTCATAACATTCAAAAATTTTATTTTATGAACGTTCCCAACAGTGATTATATTGAAAAGTTCTTATTGCAGTTTGAACAGTTTTGTCTTATCTACCGTGTCTGCCGTTGTCCTGTCTTATTAAAAAATGTTGATTTTTTCAATCTAGCTGCGCATCTTACAGGTCTTTTTATACTATTTATTATACCTCGTATGTATGTTTGTGGTTTCGGTACAAAATTTGTAATCAATTTTTCGATAACTTCTATTTGTCCAAATGTTGGACATTTTCTTCCATTTTCGGTCATATTAAAATTTTTGTTATTCTGATTGAAAAATTTTTTTTTAGTTTTAGTGCAGTTACATATATTAATAAAAATGTATTTTTTTAAAAAGATTTTTTTATTTTTATCAATTCGATAATGTTAGTAATTTTGTCCTGGTCGCTTTAGAAAAAAATTTATTTGAAATATTTTATAGGAACCCAATTAACATGGCTATCAAAAAACAGCAAAGAAAAACGGAAGATGAAAACCGCGAATTTAAAGTTGAGTTGACCGAGAATTTTGCGTTTATTCAAAACTTGAATGGACTTCTTGTTGTGTGCGAATTTCTCCTTACAGATAAAACATGTTAGAAGTTAAACTCAGAGAGACACTTTACAAGAAAGCACACGTCATTTAACAATAAATATCCTACCAGTATTGCAAGGAAGTTAAATCGTTTACATAAAATATTTTTGCATTCTTTTTTGATATGATCTTCTTTCCAACATCCATAGATCTTTCTCTCTCTTTTACATTTCTGACTTTTGTGCCCCGCTTCTTTGTAATTCCAACACGCAATGTTGTTTCTCACTGGCATCCATCTTTCGAATGTTTCTCCTTTCCTGATAGTATTTCTTGCTGTATTTTCTTTCCTGATAGCATCTCTATATGATTCTCTTGTGTATATTGTTTCTATTGATCTCCTGACTTTGTCTACTTTTTTATGATGTTCGTCACAACCGATTTCTCTTTTATATCTCGAAATACGATTTCCTTTTTTACATTGCTATCTTTTAATCCATGAATCGTGAGACATCTTTCTATTTCTTCCTTATACCATATGTGCGTTGCTAGTTTTGCGGCTAGCTTCTTTGCCTAGACAAAGTATTTCTCCACCAATTCTTCTAACATCTCTAAATTTAGAGCCTCTTCCAAATCTTCCATCATAGTACTTTTCCTTTAAAAGGCTTCTCGAAGCTGATCTTCATAACCCTTCACTTCGGTTGATATGTCTTCATATATTAATACCAATTCATGGGATAATAATCCTATTACCAACATTTCCTGAATATCAACTTTGAAATATCGTCCACGCGAGGCGATAAATGACTCGACAATATCTCGTCTTCTATATCGCTCTGAAAGTAATCGCAATATTAGTTGATCAGAGTTACAGGCTATAGTCGCCATGTTAAGTTCGTGATAATTCGAAGTTGAAAAATCAGAAATTGACATTTTTAAAACTTTTATTTAATACCAACAAAATAATATTTTTAAACAAGTTTTTTTGAATAAATTTCTGAGGAAAACTTTTCATTTTTTCTCGCACAAATCATTTAAACATAAAAATGATAAATTTTAAATATACAAAAGATAAATAATTTACTGTCGCTTTCAGTTAATAACAAATATTTGACAGTATTTTAAAAATCCATATATAAAATCCTAATCTAAAATTAAATATCCAATGAGAAGGAAGAAAATAAAATGAAAACACACTTTAATAATGTGTGTTTACAGTTAATAAAAAAATATTTTCTCACCCCATACATACACCACACACACAAAAAACACACCAAACACACACAAAATACAAGCATACACAAGACAATACACACATATTTTAAATTCATAAAAAAAATTTTCAATAAAAAAATGGAAAATTTTGATTATTCGCCAATTAGTAGTGCGAGCAACATGGACATGAGTTTTTTGTTTCATACCTTTCGTTTTTTTTTATTAATTTGTATTTTTAGCATGACGGATGATAGTGAGAAAACTACGAGAAAAGAAAACAAGAAAATCGTAATTTTTATTTAATTTTAACTACGAATAATTATGGCATTTAGAATTACAGAAATCGATAAAGAAAGGCTCATTAGAGTATATAATATGGGTGAGGATTATCTCACCTTGGCTAGACAACTAGATATTGTGGAGGCACATACTTAAGTTTAATATAATTTGGTTTAATTTGGGCTTATATTCCTTCATTTTTTTGAGATTATTTAATTTTTTTACAATTATGTTTTTTTTGTAATCGGAAAAGTCCAATCACGTTGTTTTGCCAGGGTGACTGATTTGTTGTTGCTCTGTTTATTTTTTTGTCTACCTTTGGATTTTTTTTATGGCATGTATTACTTTTTTGTTTGTTGTGCTTTTTATATTTTTGTTTTTTTATTGTCTAATTTTATATTTTTTTATATACAAGCCAAAAGTGCATTGAATTGTCAATTAAATTTCAACTGTTAGATAGTTTTTTCATTGAAATCGCAAAAGTAGTTGAAAAGAACTTTGGACAGTTGCCAACATATTTCCAATTTGGCTCGACTAATTTTTGTGAAACAGTTGGTAGTGTTATTATAATAATCATGGGAATAGAAAGAGGAAAATAAAGCGGCCAGAGTTGACAATTAAAGTGAATATTGACCAAAAAATTAAAATTTAAAAAGATCAATATTCAATAATTAGAATTATAAAAATTAAAAATTACTTGGCGACGACTACTAAGATTAGTTTAGTTATTAGATTTTGCTATATTTTAATTGTACGCACGGTAATCCTTATAGATATATCCAAATCGGCGGCCAAAACAATAGTTTATAAGTAGAGAAAGTATGGCCTCATATTATTTGGAAAACTGGGAGGCTACAGGAAGCCAATAATCAGAGAAGAAGTTGGCGAACTGTAAATAGAATTCATTGAGGACAACCCCCAATCAACACTGTTAGAAATGAAGAGATTTCAGGAAGAAAGTTAAGGAATCTATGTATTACAAGCTACAATATCCAGATTCCTGAATCACAATAAAGAAAGTCAAAGGCTCAGTGCAAGAAAGAAACTTTGATCGGGTAAAGGAAATCAGATTTCAATATGCCTGGCGATTAACGAAAGAAGATTGGCGGAGTAATCAATGTGTCTACATTGATGAAATCGGTTTCAACCTTTGGACGAGAAGGACAACAGAGCGGTCGAAAAGAGGAGAACCTGTGAATATCATGGTACCCCCAAACAGGCATAAAAATATATCGGTGGTGATGGTCATAAGCAAAGAAGGACCACTGTTATTCAATGTACACAGTGGCTGACTGGATCATATCAAGTATCAAGCGTTTATCGATGAATTATCGGAAAAGTTGCCTGCGAGATCTCATTTCCTTATCCAAGACAATGTGCAGATTCATATGAATACTTTGTGTATTCATACAATGATTAACTTGCCACTTTATTCCCCTTTCCTCAACCTCATTAAGACATTCTTTTCTAAACTGAAAAGAGATGTTAGGACAGTGGTCACCAATCATCCAGACATACTGTCCAGTGATCACAATCAGAGGCAATCGATTTTGCAACAAATTATAGAAACTGTTGCTGCAAAACAGGAATACAAGGTCTTGCGCAGCTATTATCGCCATTGCAGAAAATTCCTACCGGATTGCCACTGTAAACTTGATATTTTAGGTGATTAATGTTTTAGATGTTTTATTTTATAAATAAATGTAAAAAATGACTTATGGGTATAGGTACGATCCGATCATAGGTACCCATAGTCCGACCAGAAGGAGATGCGTTTTCTTGGACATATTAGGAATAGAGAAGGAATCAAAACGGATCCGGAGAAAATTCAGGCAATTGTAGATTTTGAACAACCAAAATGTGTAAAAAAATTGCAAAGTTTTTTAGGACTGTGTAATTATTATAGGAAGTTCATTGTAGATTATTCAAAATTAGCAAAACCATTGGAAGCAATGTGTGAAAGTTCTAAAGATAGACTTTATTAGAACGTATGTCATTCTTTTTCCATATATTCTTATGTTATGCTGGATTTATGAAAACGTATTCATTTATGCGAAATGAATATGATATGGAAGATTTTATGGAACACGTTAGAATAGAAACAGAAAGCTGCATTGCTTGTCAGACAGTGAAAACTTACACAGGAATAACTAAAGAAGAAACAAAGACTCTTAATTCGAAAAGACCGTTTGATGACATTTATATTGATTTTTTGCGGACCGATGCCGATAATAAAAGGAAAGAAATATATCTTGGGAATCATAGATAGATTTAGTAGATATATTAGTTTAACGGCTGTCAGTAATCAAGATGCAAATACAACGATACCGACAATATTACGACAATGGATATTTAGGTTCGGAGTTCCGGCTTGCATTCATTTGGACCGAGGAAAAGTTTTCGTGTCGCGTTCGTTTCTTGAATTTACAAAATCCGTGTTAATTGACGTACAATATTCAAGTCCTTACCATCACAATATAAATTGGATGATAGAGTGCCAATTCTGCACCATCCGGGATTTCTTGAATGCATCCTTAAAGGATGAAGGAAGAAATAATTGAGTAGATATTTTACCAAAGATTGAATTTATCATAAACGCTTCAAGATGTAAAGTTCAACTGGGTTTAGTCCGGTCGAAGTTATAAAAAATAAAGTTATAAAATTAGATGGATCACGTCACTATGAATTGAATAACAGGAAAATTATTGAACAAGTTAAAATGCTTGCGTCAAACGCATCACCAGTGGAAGCACAGAAACGTGAATTTAAGGAAGGAGATTTAGTGTTAGTTAAAATTGAAAATCTCAGAAAGGATCTGATAGATATGAAGGACCACTAGAAATTAGTTGCAGAATACATGATTGAAGTTTCGAACTGAAAAATAAAACCGGACGAGTAATCTATGGAAATATAGAATGGCTAAAGCCTTTTAAAGCAGGGGGTGTGAGAATAATTAATAACTATATATTTATAAATTAAAATTCATATAATTATTTATATCAATATCATATTATATCAAAGGATCCTGAATATATAAAGACTCCTGAGATTGTTTAAATCAATCAGTGTAATTAATTTTAGACGCACATTATTTGATTGTGTCATAAAAATAAACGTTTATCTATTTTTTCATTTTTAATATGGAAAATTCTTATAACGATGTTGCTATTACTATGTACCCATCATGTCAACGTATTACATTCATCATATTATATATGTATGTATTTCATATGTAACATATTATATATTTTGTCTATAAAATGAATTTCAATATTAGAATGGAAACCTATATTTAAAACATAACATAAATAGTTACAAGTCATAAAATGTATCCACAAAGTGATATATTTCAATAAACACACTTAACAGGGTGATGAATCTGAAATGTCACATTGATCAGATATCAGTCTTTGGTGTGTTTCACGCAATACCAAGTTTAGTGCTAATTCTGACGCCTTTTGATTCAGCTCTATTTGATGGACGTTTTCAAGGATGTTTGTCGTAATGTTTTGAGATCCTAGACCCATCTTCTGTAATCTCTCAACCATCATAGAATTGATTGAGGAGATAGACTGTTGAAGCGTTTCTATCATCGGCGGGAAAAATCTCATTTTCCGATTGATTTTCGGTGTTGATTAAGGAGGAAACAATAATGAATCTTCCACGGATTCACAGTTGATTTTCGCTATTGCATTCAATTTCTATGAATAGCAATTAATTTTTTACCTGGATATTTATCATTAATTTTGTTGCTTCCATAAGCTCCTTCTCATATTTTAATCGAATCTATAGAAAGGCAGATGGATGCAGTTGTTCTATCCAATCTGTCATTCGTGATTTTATCCGGATCTTCACCGCGTGGTACTTAAGGTTTAGATCAGTATATGACAGAGGCTGAATTATGTCCATAGTGAATTTGTTGGTACGTATTTTACGTACTAATATGGTATTCTTCTTTAACATTGTTGGTGTCAATGTTCTACATCGCTGAGATGTGGTTAGTTGTACTGAGTTGTGATGTCGATATTTTACATACACCATTTCTGCGAGGTCGAACTTGAGAAGAGGATGTATTCATAATTTCATCGCTGAATGCTTCTCTTACTCCGTCTTGAAAGTTTTTTTTGTATCGTTGTAGTAGCTTTTCCAGTCCAAACAGTTCCTTTTGAAATTTCATCATTGCCACATAACGCGCGTAATGAAATATTAAAACAAAATTTGATGTCTATATAAAGAGATTGTAATATTTTATCATAAATATTATATAGAAACGTTTCTATGAAAATAAAATTTTAGTTTGTACATTCATTATGTGTCTGTACCTAAATTTCCATTATCAACGACAATACTTTTGCGACAACCTAGTACATCGCCAGATATTTTTATTGGGTTAAAAAGCATGAAAACATATGGTAAAGATATCAGACCAGATATTGATTCTATTGAAATTTAAATGTTTTTATTTGTTTCAGCCAAGGAGGCTGCGACGGCGTTAAACTAATCATTAACATATTTAAGAATTCGGATGTAGTTAAATGGCAAAGAGAACTCAGAAGTTTTGAACAGTGCTTAAATATTTGATAATAATGTATAATTATTGGGTACTCAAGAGTTCAGTTATGGGCTGTATTAAACGATGATAAGTAGAAGTCATATGTATACGATAAATTAAGATTTATTGCTGATAAAGTGAAAATAGCAGTGAATATGGATTTATTAATTTGTGATGAATTAATTACTGTAGATAACGTACTTACATGGCTTAGAATATATATATATATATATATATATATATATATATATATCAGAGAGGTGTGAACATGTTACAAAGATGGATCAGTTTTCAAGTATGTAAAAAATTGGATGGACGAAATAATTAAAAGATATAAGCAAAGCATTTTTAATTTATCACAATTATCAAGAAAGGACAAAATAGTTGATGTTTGTTTATTTATTAAGCATAATATAGAAAATTTACTGGAAAACATGAACAAACCCCATTTCAGATAATTCAACAGAATATGGAAGTACATATCGTGGGTGTTGGTGTCACAAACATTATCGAACATTTTATAGAAATAGGACATACAAACTTAAATTGCATTAAAATCACGAGGGAGTGCAATAAGCTTAACAGAAGCTGTAAATGTTAAAGTAAAGGAGTTGAAAGTTGTAGCATAATTATGCAAAGTAATTATCACTGGCATGTTTCATTAGTAATGGTTAAAATCAAAACTGCGATTTTCGATTGTGTTGATTATCCGAAATATCCGATTTCTGTCAGTAAATATTTTTTACATTGAACTTACCAATCGGATATTGTCAAAAACCAATGAAAGAGGAAGACTTCAAGAAAACCCTATTTACAACAAAATACTGGCAATATAAATTTACTAAAATGATATTTGGTCTGTATTATGCTCATATACATTTGTTTTATATAATTAGATGAAGTTTACGTTTTAGGAAGGACAATAGACGACCTCAATAATCTATTAAGTTTAGTGCATCAGAAGATTGAAGAAGTAGGTCTTAAATGTTCTCCAGAGAATTACTGTATTCTGAAAATCAGTGGTCACATCATTAAAACATAAGGGGGAAAACAGTCACTGAAAAATTGTATGCGATATAAAATTGGCACATACAAAATTGTATGAGAGTTATAATCGTTTCTAGGATTGTGTAAATATAAAAGATCTATTAGAGGCTCGACCAGGTAAAATTATCGCAATCAAGTTATCCAAATTTAAAAAAAACATTTAACATTATGCAAAAACCGTCATTAATTCACTGAAAAAAGGCATTATTTCATGACATCACATTTTTAACAACTCATGTTTTAAACAATATCGATGCACAATGAACATTCGCAGACTCATGTCTTAAGAATGCTTTTAAATATACAGAATAGATTGCTAAAATTTGAATAGACATCGAAGTTAATTTAATTTATTTTTATGAAGGACTGATTCAACAAGTGCGAAAGTGTAACCTAATGACCGCATGAGATACTTTCACAAAAGAACCTCGACTATTGATAAAAAATGGTTTGGTTTTCAATTGTCTTACAAGAGTTGGTTGCTCGAGACGTTCAAACAGCTATTCATAACTGTAACACAAATTATTTTGTCGATAAATATTTAAGTACATTTCAAAAAATTTGTGAAGGTCAAATGAAAATTTATTGTAACAAAAAAAATTTAATAAATGAATAGAAAAATTAATTGCTAAATAATAATGATGCTGAGCGTTACTTGTTTTATAACTGATATTCGATCGGATTGCGTATTCACACATGGCAGATATTTTTTGTCATGTCTTTCTGAAATTATTCCATTAAATGATTTACATAGATATGAAAAATAAAAACGATATTAATTGTCATTAAAAATCATAAAAGCAAAATGAAAACAACAATAAGTAAAAAAATATTTTTAACAAATTAAAGTTTTCACAACGATTGTTTAAAGATTAAATATTTACAGTGTCATGCAGTTAACAGTGGTTAACTAGATATGAAGAGTAGCATGACTGTATTTTAAACTTATAATTTTTCCAGAATTTTAATGAAAATATGAAATGAATTAAAAAGTAAGATATATATATATATATATATTTCCGTCACAAATATAAATTTCAAGATTTATTAGTTTAAAGAGAAGTGAACGGTTTTTTAAAGACAAAATTTCAAAAAGATTAATGATTGCTTATATAATTTTGTGAAATTGGTTGTTTAAAATTGTCTTCTTAGTTTATTTTTCTTCATAAAAAGTATTAATATATTAATTTTTCTAAAATTTTTAAAAATATGAAGTGATTATAAATTATCAAGATATTTAAGGCTTTGCATTTAAATTAATTTAAAAATAATGACAAACGTTAATTAATTCGAATATATTTTTTTCCAATTTTTCCTAATCTTTTTGTGTCATGCCTCACACTAGCTTACCAAAAATTTTGGTAGGTTCCGTCTTTTCACTGTCATCAGACATTACTAAAAACTTTAAATAAAAATCATAATTCTCATTAAAGTACTTTATATGATCATTAGCACTGCTAATAGGGGAAAATTGAAAATTTTTCGTCATTTTTTAAATTTGAAATTCATACTGTTAAAATATGGATGCTACTCCTAAAAGCTGGCAAATTGACCGTGTATGAGGTGTGTATTGCTTTTTGTATGTATGCATTGCATGTGTGTATCGTGTGTGTCATAATTAAGGCGTTTTTTCATATTAAAAACCACTCTTAAAAACTGTGAACTATTTTTAAAATCTGTTTTTTGATATTTTCTGTTTTAATTGTCTGTTATTTTTAGATTGGAATTTACAATACTATCGCTATCGAAAGCCGAAATATCACTCTTAATTGCAAGCGACTGTAAAATCATTAATTATGTTAATGAGTGTAGTGAACACAATTTTCAAATTAAAATTGTGAAAACCAAATATAATTAATAAAACGTTAAATTATGTAAATTTACTCATTTTTAAATTTTTTTACAATTAATCTTATTTTGGAGCGTTGTCGATTGTTGTTTGATTTTAATGAGGTGATCCCATTCATTCCAGCCGAAACACAGACATTAAAGACAATTCGACACATAAATAGGGAAACGCTATTTCAAATTTTATTTTAGTTCATTTTTGTTATATATCAGATTGCCTTTCGTTAAAATACTTAAATAATTTATTATATGAATCCTTTTAGTATGTTCAAAGGTTTAAAAATTTATATTATTATCGTTATAATTGAAATACAAAATTTTACTGATCACGTGACCCCTAATTTAACTATATCTAATCAATTGTGTATGATCAATAATACTAATAAGAAGGTGAAATTTTCTCGCTCTAATATACAAAGACCCTATTATTTTTAGTTATTGGTCCGTTGGTTCCAAATCGGGCGCTGATTCTGCACCGAAAGAATACTTAACTGAATGTTCGATTCAGAGGGCCGTTTCTAGTTCTCGAATGATCACGACATGAACGCTGATTAGATTTCATTTTGTCGCATGTTTAATTTTGTCTTCTTTGGCATGATTTCCATTTCTCACACTATTAATTTCCATTTTTATTTTCATTTCTCAAGTAACCAAAAAGAGATAAAATTATTTCAAGTTATTACAAAGATTAAGTCTGATTTATTGCATCGTATCTATGTCAAATGAGTAGTGAGTAAAAAAATGAATAGTGTACCGTAGCCGTGGGGCCGTGAGTGCGCTTAATTATGCACATGCATATGGCTTAGGTTTGCATATTTTTTGAGTGTCTCAGTAGGCAAGGAACCTGGTGGCGCCTATCTCCTCTCCAGGTATGGATGGAGGTTGACTAACCCTAACCCCTAACCAGGCATTATTCTAAGCTTTTTTCTCAACTGCACATTCTTCAACTTTATATGGAGATCTCTATATCTATAGATTGTATAGAATGAGGTACTTGGAAACATTTGCCTTTCAAACATTTACCATTCAAAAATACACTCAAAACAGCACAATACTATTTTTTGAGATAAAAAAAATCTTGCAACTACTAGGTCACAATAATTCTCTTTATAAAATAATAAATGCCCGTTTATATAGCCTAAATGTAGGTGGGTAGTCATCAACTTTTGTACAAACACATGTCCAGAGCTCTGTTGAGACATATGTTACCATCTTCCTGTGTATTTTGGAAACTTTTCAGACAAAAATTCGTAAACAATTCGATGAAAGTGGTGTATAAATAGATATAATTAAATAGATATTGATTTATTTAATTTAACTAATTGACAGTTAACATATTGTAAATTTTGTTTAGAATTTACAATTTAAATATTAATATCATGAATATTTATTGGTTTTTGATATTCAACAGTGTAATTATTGTTAATGATTCAATTTGTTTTGTCTGTAATCAGACCCTGTATTAGTAAAATCTTTCAAAGCTGTATTTACAAATTGGTTTGTCAAAATTAAAAAAAATATGATTGGAATTTCTCATTTAAAATTAGAACATGTTGTTTGTATTGATAAAGAACATGCGTCATTTTTAAAGCGAAAATGAATAGTTCAAACTTGTAAAAGAGAACCATTGGATGTCAGACAGCAACCCAATATTGAACACATTTGCTTACTAACTAGATATATTTTTAAAGATCGCTAGTCGCTTAGCATAATATAACAGTAATATCTTCAGTTATATTAAATAAATATTCTTATTTATAATACATATTTTCTTCGAGGTAAAGGTATCTAAGAATGGTAGTTCATATGCATTTAAAATATTAGTAAAATAAGAACGTATGTAACAGTATTCACTTCCGTATTACTGCGCTTTAAACCAGCAACAGTAGCAATAAATGAAGCTATAACGATTAGCTCAAAATGTGGTCTTAATTAACAAACTCGAGCCGAATAATATTAATTTAACTTAAGCTTTAATCTATCATACTTGTCTGGATTCAAGATCTGTGTTTTACAGTTACTTCGATATAATCTTTTGTCCAATGGTGTCAAAAGAAATTATCTCCAAATTGTTTAGAAAATTGAGAACCATTATTAGCTAACTTTACAAGATTTCTTTGAAAAAGTCATATTAATTTTATGCTTGTTAGAAATGTATCCAATAGCTTATATACATGTACATACACATGTCAGTAAATGAAAATTTACTATTAGGTGCATTCATTTTTAAAATATGACAGGTTTCAAAATTAATTAAACAGATTTGTTTTGATTGCGGAAGCAAACATATTTAATTTCTAATTTGATTATAGGACATTAGCAAAAACCAAAAAAATATAAACATAACCTTTCCAAAATGAATCGATAAAATATTATTTATGCTTTCATTTTTAAAGAATTTGGTTAATCTCTATTAAAAAATATTAACAAATTCGAATAAATCAACTTATACGTATTATAATCTTATCAAAAATGACATTAAACGAATTGTTCAACAGAATTTATTAAGTCTTGGATAATTCAAGCGGTTATTCACAACAATTTACAGAAACTTCTTGTTGGAAGCCAACAGAATTCAATACCGGTTATTTTAGAAAATTTTGTGAAATACTTTTATATATTTTATCAGCCAGTTGACTGCCATGAGACCTTACAGTGGCATTTATGGACCTTGCTGTGCGAACAGATTCAAATATTTGAGCATATTTTAGTTAATGATTCACTCACCTAACTCTTATGCATCCGTCAGTCACTATTTTAGTTTACTCGCTCAGACTTGCTTATCCAAAATACACTGACAATTAAAATTGTTTATTTAAACAAGGGAGTTCGATCAAAGAACTAAAGAAATTTTTCGAATTGACGATTTCATATTTTAAATGCAAAAGATACAAATAACAGAATGACTGTGTTTTATTCTAATTTGGGAGAAAATGTTTACATAATTATCAATTCAAAGTCCAGTTGAAGGATTCAGGAGTAGTCAAGAAACACTTGGATTGACATTCTCGACTCTTACATTTAACCATCCAACCGCGTATTTTTTTCAAATTTGGTTTAAAAAAACGTTTTTTTTCGTTTTTAAATGATAAAACTCAGGATCGGCTTTGTTTACTACAGAAAGATAGCTCGAATGGGCAAATAGCTGTATAGCAACGTGAGAAAACATAAATAAATGCGAGCACGTCCAAATCACTGGATGCGTATAATTATACCAGTTGATGCTGCACCCGTAAATCGCGGGATATCCGGTTAGAAGGTTAAGTGAGAGAGACGCCTATGAACAGCATGTGTTTCAATGAGACCTTTCAAAGCAACAAAATGCAGTTACCGAATCTAAAACACGAAAGCCTAACTTGTATACATATGGTATGATAAAAGTATCGAAGTACTAGAAATTGTAAGACCTGCAATTTCAAAATGATTAAGAGATATATCTATTAACAAAATAGATAATCTGAAATATTTTGAGATAAAAAACATAATCATGTTACCTAGCAATTTTGAGGAAAGATGTAAAAACTACATGGAAAACTGTTTATAATAGATAATAAAGCATTATATTCAGGAGAAAATCCAAATCGAAGAAAGTCTACTTTAAGAAACAATTCATGTAAGAAATTATAAGAAATTACGCTTTTTTTTCACAAAGGTAATTTCAAAAAGTATATTTGCAGTCCAAACAGCACAAACAATTTGTGATGTGCTGTGGAATTATATAGTTAATGAGCTAATGGGGACTTGTCAACAAATTTTGAGAAATATACTCCCATTTACCCCAGCTGAAAGCAATTATTAAATGAAAGCAGCCAGTTCTAGTTATCAGAAAAAAAATCTCGGGACAAAGCGAGATATTATGCATTTGCAGACTAAACAAAAATTGAGGGTATTGAAATGAGAAATTATGTTCCATTATTCATCATTACTTGATAGTGCACTGTAGTGACACAAATTTTTATCATTATTTATAAATATTAAATATATATATATATATATATATATATATATATATAATAGTATATTTCTTATCTATAAATTTATGATAACAAATAAAAGGATTTCCGGACTCTATGCAACAACGACACAAAAATGCAAATCATTATCTAATCTGAAATACAAAATTTAACCTTTCAATATCCATTTGTTTAATCGTATCAATTTAATTAACCCATTTTTTTACATTAAAACTCCAGAGTTAATTTGAAATTGTAAATATACAAATATATTATTTTTGAGTTCAAGTTTGTGTTTTTTCAATTCCCTCTTTTTCGATTTTCACACACAGGGACCGATTTCGTCA
>MQRK01050802.1:293-11472 GCA_001938485.1 Girardia tigrina | reverse complement strand
TCGACGATTTTGTTCAGGTATGAACATAACACAGTCACACTCTTCACCTTATTACCCACAATCAAATGGTTTAGTTGAAAGACTTTTTCGAACTGCAAAGGAGTTAATGGGATCGTGTACGATGGCGAACAGGACAGATGACTGGTCTGACATTTTAACAGTGGTTGAATTTGGGCTACGATGTTCAAATCAAAAGATAACAGGCCTTAGTCCTTTTGAAATTGTTTATGGTAGAAAGCCAATAGTCTTAACCACAACCAACAATGATGGTACAACAAGATCAATAAGTGATTACGTGATGTGGCTTAAACGAGAACAAGAAAAACTAAACAAATTGATAATAGACAAAATGAAAACAGGTTGCGGTTACTCAGCTGATATATATAATCGAAACACATGGTATAAGGAATTAAGTATCGGAGACAAAGTACTGGTTAAAGAAAACGGAGAGAGAAGATTGGGTAAACCAATATACAGTGGACCATATAGAATACAAAAGATTTTAAATAAGTATACTTATATTCTTCAAGATAAAATATCACAGAAAGTAATGAGAAGAAATTATAATCAGTTAAAAAAGTACAACGGGGAATTAAACGCACCAATAGATTATGAATCAAGTACTTCATTTATATCAAGGAAAGAATCAATTGTCGAAAAGACGAGATACCCAATTAGAAGCACCAGGAATCCAGCACCAAAATATCGTTGATTTCCAAAGGGGATGTTATATTATCATTTATGATAATTATTAAAAAATGAATAAAAATAGAAATTATTAAAAATAGGAATTTATAGGTTGTTTAAATATTACTATTTAAACATTGTTTGGTGTTAATAAATATTGATAATCCATTCTATTAATCTTTTATTTAAGACTTTAACAGTTAGGAATGCAATTCTATTAGTAATAAACTGAAACAATCTGTTTCGAGATTCGGAGACTTGAAGATTTCAGAATAAGAATTATGAAAAAATAATGGTTTAAAAGTATTTGTAGACCATGGATCCCAATAATTGCTGGATTGCTAGAACTTCATTTCTTAAATAAAAATTGACCCCCAATGTGAGGATTTTGGAAGTCTTTTTACATTTTTGAATTAAAAATAAAAAAAACATTTTAAATTAATATTAAATTATAAAAGTACAAAAAATAATAATTTAATCTAAAATACGTGAAGACGATTAAGTTTCAATATTAATAATATTTAACTATAAATGTTTTAAATAAAACTTTAAATAATGAAATTCTTAATTAAGTAGATTTCAAACAAAACGAATTAAATTTAACATAATAATATTAATAAATTAAAAAGATTTGGAAACGAATTAAATATAAGATCTAAAAAATAGTTTAACAAAATTTATTAAACTTAAAAAAAGTAAATAAAATATGAAAAAAAACTAAAAATCATAATAAAAAGATAAATTTTAACGAAGTTTAATAAAATGTTTATTAAAAAGAAAATACAATATATAAAAAATACATATAATATAAAATATAGAAGTAATATATAAATATTTGAAATAGTTAAGTTTATCATTTAAATTGTTTTACATTAAAAAATTAACTACAATAAAAAATTTCGAAAATAATTAATTTACATATATTTATATTTACAATTATTTAGATATTATTAGTTTGTGCAAGAAAAAATAAAAATTGTTCCTTAGAAATTTATTTAGGCAAAGATTGTTTAAATAATATAGTTATTTATTGTTGTTATAAAATAAGTTTCAAAAATATCTTTTTCTTGAATTTTTATTAAAACATAACCATGAACCTAATAACCATTATTGCCAAAATCTTTGATTGAGATCTCAAACGATTGACTCCAATACTCGAGCTTCTGATGTCATATAATAAAGGACAAACCGTAACGGAAAACATTTCTTAAATTATAAAAAAATATGAGATATATCTCATTCTTCATAGAACTTCTTCAGATGGGTTGCCCATTTAAATAATTATTTATCAAAAAACACTTCAAATGGAAAGTCAGCATCGATTCTCATAAATATGCAAATTATTATTTGTAATAAATATAAATAAATAACATAAAATTATTTAATTAAAAAATTTTAAATTTCTGAAATTATAAAGTTATTTATTTTTTGAAATTTGAAATTCAATTTCTAATTTATTTTTTTTGAGAAAAACAGAAGTAAGAAGAAATATTATCAGATTATTAAAATATTTGATAAAAAACGTAATTAAGAATCTGATATTAAAAATATGCAATTAAATAAATGATCCTAAAGATATGATACGAGAGATATGTAAATAAATATTCTGATACAAGGTCAGATTTTAATTATGATAAAAAATATTTTTCCCGCAATGTTTAAATAAAATGAAACAAAATTTAAAAAATAAGGCAAGAAGAATGATTTCAAAATGAACCTTAACACTAGGATATTTTCTAGAGTCAGATGAAGACCATATAATCTCTATGAGAACAACATTTTCAATTTTATGTTTAAAGACATACGCGTAGAAACATTTTCTACCGTTATATATATATATATATATATATATATATATATATATATATATTGAGTCTTGTGAATGCAAGTTTAATATTTCGAAAATATTATTTGATTAAACCTTTTTTTATATAATTATTGGACATGTTTTGATGTTTACATACATCATCATCAGCAATTTGAAAACAATTTTAAAAGATAAATTAACTTTAAAATGTATATTAGGGATTGAATATTATTGAATATATTGATTATTAAAGTATTATTGGGTAATAATGGCAAAAATATTTTAATTAAAAATTTTAAGTATTGAAATAACCTTACTTTGCCCATTCTGAATGTTAATTGATGGGTTGTAGTGTCTTATTAGTAGAGATTCACAAAACTGTCGTTCGTAATGTGAATCAAAACAAAGGATGAGGTTCTATCCTTACAACATAACCAATGATCAAGAACCTTACTCGATCGACTTATTTGCGAGTGCTCGCTAATCCAGGTTTTGAGATGACGATTTGTCTCTCCGATGTGCACCTCTACTCCTTTAACGGTATTAAGTCTGAGGCTTTTTAGGATGCCTGGGACGCTGATGGTTCTCAACGGGCACTCCCTTAATGTTGGGATCCATGCCTTAGTTCCGCCTGTCCGAAGATGCAACGACGTCATTACAACACCCTTCACCGGGATTGATTCATCCCAGATCATTAAGATGCAATCCAACCACCGTATAAGTATGTCCTTCACACTATATTTTCACACTATATGTGCAGTCCTGTCCTCTTCTTTTTTTGTTGTCATCATATTTTTATTTCATTTCTTGTCTCCGATGTAACCTTTTATTATTTTATTATTTTTAGCATTTTTTATATCATCAATGTGAGGAGTGTGTATAATAAAATGATATTTTATTTTTTATAATTCTTTTTATGGTGTATTGATATTTTTGGGTAGGTTGATGTT
Organism: Girardia tigrina; assembly: GCA_001938485.1. Taxonomy (NCBI): domain Eukaryota; kingdom Metazoa; phylum Platyhelminthes; order Tricladida; family Dugesiidae; genus Girardia; species Girardia tigrina. The sequence goes on along the minus strand of MQRK01050802.1, from coordinate 8,028 downwards.
CCGCTCCGACATCTGTATTTGTGTGTATTTATTTATTTATTTATTTATGTCAAAGAATGAAAATTAATTATAAAAGAAAAAGCAAACAGTCAATTGAAATAAAGAAAAATCAAGAAAAAGAAGAGACATTTTTATTCAGTCAAAGATGCGATAAACACTAAAGAAAAAAGAAAAACAAGATAATTATATTTTATGTCATATTAATTTGGTTATCGAAATAATTATAATTTGAATGTAATTCAACTTTTAATCGATGAATCGATAAACAAATTAATCACAATTATCCGAACTACGAAGTTAAAAATTATTAAAACTTACTAGCTGACAATATTATTCTGATTAACTAACTGACGATATTATCCGACAATTATCAACGAACTGACGATATTACTCGACTACTATTGACGAGGTTACTGATAATATTATTCTGATTAATTAGTCGACGATATTGTACAACTATTTTTAACGTTGTTATTATCATTATTGTTATTTTAATTCAATTCATTAATTCGTTGAAGCCGTTTTTTTATATTTTGTTATCTCTACGAATCAGAACAGATTCACCGAACAACATATAAGTCTGGTTAGTCTGGTTTGATTTTCTTTATTCAACTAACAGTAAAGCATTATATCCTAGTTAGGAATAGTGTTTTTAATTCCCCTTTAATTGTAGGTCGGAAGTTAAAATCATTATTTCTACAATATCGATTCATGTGTCTTGTAAACTGCCATTTCATTTTGTATCACTTACTTTGAAAAATTCTTCAAATGGCTTGTTTTTGCATCGACGCTCATATTTTGTGATCTTCGTAACAGTCTCATTTCCTCCTCATTCTTAAATGTATTTTTAAATTTAATATAAATTTCGACAACATATTTTCATCATTGCATTTAAGTAACAGATCTTGATTGAAAATATAATTTTTTATACATGTACATTATTTGATTAAGAATTCTCAAATCCTAATTGTTCGGTGCAGTCCCACAGGTTGCCCTAGAGACTGAACGGTGGTAGAATAGTCAAGATATCTGAATTGTTGCTGTTCGTTCTGGGTCCATTCATAATGTTAATCAAAGCCTACCAAATTTACGCCTACGAATAACATTATTGTTCTGATATTGATGATATAAAATTAATTTTGCAGATTTGCATTTTTTGTATTTATTACTCCTATTTTGATAACAATAAAGTAAATATTAATATAATTTATTTGTTGAATGCTGGATTTTAGTTGAGGGCAAAGAAGAATAAATATAATGAGTCGATTTTCCCTTATTTACCTTCAATTATGTTTTACAATCTCTCTAATACCATTAGGGGGCCTAAATATAATAAATAAACACAATTTTAAAATATTTTACTAAATAATGTTTGTACATATAAAATTGAAAATATTTTTACTAAACAAATTCAAAAAAATATTAAATTATTTCTTTTACTAAAAATTTGCCTTCTTTTTAATTAATTACATTTGTTTTTTTGTTATTTCCGAAAGAATTTTCCTTCTCTAAAAAATAAATCCTCTTTCTTAAAATTGATTTTATTTTTTTAATGTTTCTTTTTCTCATTTTTGTTTAGTTTTTCTCGATATTTTTTTTGAAATAATTTTCTCAATTATCTTTTTCGAGGAAAATTACATTTTTCAATTTCTTTTATGTAATGAATAATTATAATTGTTTCTTATGTTTCAATAATAAGAAATATTTTTATTTTGAAAAATCAGAATAAATAAATTAAATTAAATTTATGAAAGAGATAACTCTAATACACCCATATAAAATGAAAAAAAATACTTTTTACTAGAATGTCAGTTGGTGGAGGATGAGATATCCTGATTTAAAATAAAGGACTTAAAGACAAATAATTTAAAAAACACTCATAGACAATATCAATATATTGCTTCAAAGTCTCTCTCCGGCTCCGGTCTCCGGTCTACAGCCATCCGACCATTGATTCTCCGATCCGGCCGAAGACGAATTTTGCCCTCCAGTGCATCCCTAATAATTATGTATAACGGTTATTTAAATTGTCTATAAAATGTCCATTCTGATATAGACAAAAACATTACAATAAATTTAAATAATAATTGAGATTTTAAAGCTCAATTTACAATCCTTATTCTTTGTTATTATTCTCTGTGATTCAATTTAATATATAAATTCGAGTTTTCTGTCTCGGTCTTACAGATGTCACACAAAGAACAATGCGATTTTCAATCTGAGTGCTTCTTTTAAATAAATTGATAGGAAAATTGTCGACATTTTACAAGATCCGGATCACAATAATTATTACAAAGTTTGAGGAGGTATACCTACACTTTTGTGATTTGCAGCAGTTACAAATATGCTGCGGTCAACCAACGTAAGAGATTATTGTGTCTAGCGACTCTCTATCTTCCTTGAGTGGTTCACATTTCAGCATCTCTATTACCTGTTCATTGATTATCCTGTTTACTATCTATTATAATAGGTAAGTAAAAAACACAATATTTTACCTATTCTTCAATAATTAATTCTATAAGAGGGTTCAAACATCATGAATAGTTGCATTAGCTCTATTATACAGTATTAACTTTTTTTAATGTTATATCTGCTCATGGTTTCGGATTTTCAATGAAATATTTTCTATTATGTTTGCATTATTACAACTATAAGTGATATATTTATCTATTTTTTATGATTATCTTAAGGTATGATAATAAACGGCATCAAAGACTTTTACTGATGGGTGACGACAGACTCCAAGAGACTGATTTTGGAAACTGCAACCTCCCGGATCTTACAGTATTTCCATTGCATTGTTTTAAGTGTTTATACAAGAAAATTCTTAATACTGCAACTATAAATATAAATAATATGATAATTATTTATCAAAATATTAAGTATATTAATAAAGAATAAAAAGCAACGTTGTAGTTTATTAAATAATTAAAAAATACTGAATTTCAAAACAATAAAAATATTTCAATAATATAAAAAAATATAATTTATTTCAAAATATCTACATTAATAATTATTTTTGGAAATAATATGTTTCAATTTATGAAAAAAACACTAAAAAAGAGAAATATTGATTATTTTGTTAATAAATATAACAATATTGAATTCTTTTAATTAGAAATTTTATTTTCACGATGCGAATATTATCAGAACAGGAAATCGGATTTATCATTTATCCTATCAGCAAAATTTATGGATTTTTGTAATAAAAATATCGTTACATTTTAACAATATTTTATTATTGTTGTATTATACTAAAAAGATACAATTTACAGTATTTTCGGTAGGATGAAGTGTACTAATAATAATACACGTTTCAAAATTTTGGGTGTGAATTCTTTGTTCGGATTGGGCCAAGCATTAATCAATAGATTAGCAGGTGTGTGAAATTTTTGAAGAATCACAAGTCAATTGGCTGACCAATCAGAGTGAGTTTTGAGTCATTTGTGGTGTCACATTTGTTCTTTTGATCGATTTGTAGTTATTTTGATGACAAAATTTTATTAATTGTCGATTTTAAATTTTCAGGATAAAAATTATTTTGATGATTGATATTTGAGTTGATGAATTTAATTCGAAATATATCGATCAAAATCATAAAGTAAAATTTATTTAGTAGAATAAACACATCCTTCAGTTAGTATTGCTGAAAAAATTTATTGAACAATATGAAAAAATAAAAAATTAATGTGATAAGAGTTTTTCTATTTGGATTGATAGTGTTTTTTTAAAAGACGTGTTAAATAATAGTGTTTATTTATTAATAGTGTTTATTTACCAATTTGATGGAGAGAAATAAATCTTTGAATCTTTCAAAAATGCATTTTATGAACATTTATTCAAAATCACTGAGCCGAACCAATGTAAAAAGGATGAATAAAATACCAAAGTTGTTATTTTTAATTAATACATCACTTTATTTTCGATTTTTTTTAATTTTCTTAAATTTTTTTCGATTATTTTGAAAATTAATTAATGAATATTATTTTAGAAAATTTTATTTTATAAATACTATAGGTAATGAATAATTGTTTGTTATATGATGAAATATGAAAAATGGGCACAACCACAATTAATTAGACAGTTCTCTGAGACAATTCAAGGGCTACCGTAACAATAATAATAATAAAAGGAATTATATTCATAATCATTTTGAAAGCTTCATATATAACATAAACTTTTCCAGCACTTGTATTTCTTCACACTGAAAGTTTTGAGGTCTTCTATGAGTCTAAACCCATTTGAAGGATGCCCTCATTAATGCGTAATTCTTACATACAGTAGTGGCCAATAGTCTTTATCCCTTCCTTAAGATGTGTAAAAAAATTAATTTTCATTAACTACTTTTTATTTTTCTTTGTTTTATCACATTAATTGCATTCCTGACATTATTTTAAATTACTTACAACTGTTTCTATCACATGTAAGTTAAAATTGTTAAGAAAAATTAGTATTTATTAATTTAATCACTAAATAGATCAAAATATCTTCTATTTTTTAGGTAATGAGTAGCTCTACACCAATTTCAATTGAGAAGCGTGCCCAGGTGCTTATCTTGAAAGAAGAAGGACATACACATAAAGCTATTGCTGAACATCTAGGCATTCATTTCAAGTCTATTTCTTACATTCTCAAGAGATATGCGAAACGGGTTCTGTTCACGATCAACATCATTCTGGCCGTCCTCGGAAATCGACTCCAAATCAACAAATAGAGTACCAAATAAAGAGATTCCTTCAGAATGTAATATGATTCATGGATTTACAACTGATGCTCTTCTAATATGTTTGTAAGTGTTCCTTTGGTGGGCAATTAAAAATTTGAGTTTAATTTTCCAATTGAGGAATGAGCTAGGGTAAAACAATAATCACTAAATTTATTTATAATTAAAAACAGTATATTTTTTCAAATAATTAAAAAATATAAAAATATTTTTTTTAAAAAAAGAAAACTTGTTTTAAAGTTCAAATAACTATATTTATAATTATCTTTTATCGGAGGTTGTATTAAAAATCGGATTTTCCCGTCTGGTTGAAAACAGATATATTGACTTTTACATGAAGTAAAAATAGAAAAAATTTTTAACTTAAATTAAAAATGTATTTCATTAAAGATTTTCTTGGAAAGAATAAAAAAGTGCAAAATCTTTCTAAAGATCCCAGTGCCTTTAAGACAAAAAAGATTAATTAATTAATTGTTAATTATAATTAATTTATTGACGTTACTTTTCCGAATAAAGACAATAAAAACATTTCCGCGAATTATCTCTTGATTTATTCCAACACATTCAAGACGGAATATTCAAAATTTTATTTTCTCAAAAATTAATTAATTCTGTTGAAAAAAGATTGAAATACTTCTCTGACTCAGAGACAAAATCAGACGGTTTCATACGAGCCAGGCCATTTTGCACTTTTTTATTCTTTCCAAGAAAATCTTTAATGAAATACATTTTTAAGTTAAATTAAATTTTTTTTTCTATTTTTAATTCATGTAAAAGTCAATATATCTGTTTTCAACCAGACGGGAAAATCCGATTTTTAATACAACCTCCGATAAAAGATAATTATAAATATAATTATTTGAACTTTAAAACAAGTTTTTCTTTTAAAAAATATTTATAATTCAAATCTTTTTATATTTTATATAATTTTGTTTGCAAAATAATCACAATTTTGTTTTTTTTAAAATATTTTAATATTTTTATTTAAATAAATTATAGATTTTTTTCGCGATGTCTGCATAATGAAGAAGAAAGAAGAAAATAAAAAAAATCAACTAATTAAATTACAAAGCAAATTATTAGATTAATCTGAAAATATATTCAGAAAATTAAAAAAAATTGTGTGACAAAGTTGTTATTTTTAATTAATACATCACTTTATTTTCGATTTTTTTTAATTTTCTTAAATTTTTTTCGATTATTTTGAAAATAAATTAATGAATATTATTTTAGAAAATTTTATTTTATAAATACTATAGGTAATGAATAATTGTTTGTTATATGATTGTCCGAAAGATTAGAACTTCATCTATTGTACTTTTAAATAAAATAAAATTACAAATACTTATTTATTATAATAATTACTATGAATTAACCCCGACAGATCAAAATATTCGACAATCCAAAATCCACAAAGGCCATAATCGAGACCATCCGAAATCTCGACAAAAATTTTAAAATTACTATTATAAATGAGCTAACTGATAATCAGGAAAATTATTTTATGTGAACTCGTTTTTAACATTAATAAATAAGAATAAATAAAATCGATGATGCAAAAAATAAATTTATATTGCAATTAATAATGAAACGTTAATAGAAGGAGTATAAAGAAGAGTCTGGATGAAATGCTCGAATAAATAATTTACTTTAATTCGTATATGAGGGGTTAATTTAAATTTTCATCTCGCCAGAATAATTTATTATTTTTTTTAATTTAAAAGATAAAATATTTTAATGTTAATAATTAATTAATTGCTTATTAAATATTTTAAAATTAAAAATGATATAATAAAAAAACTATTAAAAAATCAAATACGTATTTAAAAATATAATGTGTTTTTTAAATATTTTAAAAAATTAAAAATGACATAATAAAAGAAAATCATAAGAAATTAAATATCTATTTAAAAATAAAAAATATCTTTTTAATGTATCTATTAAGAACACCAATTTGATTTTTTTATATTTTTATTTAAACAACAATTTTGATTTGCCTTAAGACAATCTTTGTCAAAACTTTCGTACATTTACATTCTAAACTAAATTGATTAATGGTTTTAATTCTCATTACTTTTTTAGAAAATGGGGAAATAAATATTTAAATAAAATATTCACTCAAAACTTATTAGATAATAATTAAAATGATAATTAATTATTTAAAAAATTAATTTGATTTATTTATTAAATATTATAAAAATTAATTAACTTATTTAAGATTTTAAAATTATATGAAATTAAAAATAAATTTAAACATTACATATTTTTAGATAATAAGAATTCAAATATTAATCATCATTTCCAAATTAGACACATTTCCAAATCAACATACACGTTCAAACACAAAACATCAAACATTCAAAATATTCCTCACAGTATCTATTAAATATCTTAAAATTAAAAATGATTAGAAAACCATTAAATATTTATTTATAAATAAAAATATTTTTACAGTCATAATAATTTATATATTTTAATAGAAGTTAAGAAACAATTTTAAATGAATTTTAAAATAAATTTTAGTTTTAATGTGAAAATCATTTAATAAATTTGCAAGATTTAAAAAATTGAATCGGAAAGAATTTAATAGACTAATTCAGTGGTTCTCAACCCGTGTTCCGCGGCACATCAGTGTTCCGCGAATCCGCTTTCAGTGTTCCGCGAAAATATCTACATTTTATCTTTAAATTTGCATTTAAGATACAAATCATCAAAAATCTCATTTAATATTTTTATAAAATGATTCAATAAGATATCCATTACATAGATATATAAATAAACAAAAATAAAAGTATGAAAAAATCTATTTTCAATGTTCTAGAACACTTAAAAATATTGGAAGAAAATATTGTAAAATATTTTCCATCATTAAATGCAGAAAAATATGATTGGATCAGAAATCCGTTTATTTCATCAAACACATCAGAATTTTCAATAAACGAAGAAGAAGAATTAATTTCTCTTTCTTCGGATCGTGGTTTGAAACTAAAACATTCAGAAATGACTCTTGAT
>MQRK01050698.1:0-10488 GCA_001938485.1 Girardia tigrina | reverse complement strand
GGGTAATCCGCCGAAATTAATTACGAAAATAAATTGTGAAAAATGGCGTTCACTTTTTAATAATAAATTTTGAAAATATACAAAAATTTAAATCTAAAATAATCTTACATTTTTTTTACAAAAATTTTACAATATTAAATCTTAATTAATCTTATATTTTTTACAAATAATTTTACAATATATAATCTTATATTTTTTACAAAAATTTTACCCTTAAATAATTTAAATTTTCTTACAAAAAATTTACAAATTTTTAATGTAACCAAATTTTACATTCTTACGAAACTTAATTATAAAACTAATTAATTTAAATTTACAATAACCATTTTATTAAAAAATTATTTCTGAAAATATTAATCCGTTAATTAAAATTTATTTAGCTTATTCTATAACTTTTATTAAAATATGTTAATTGTTATTACTGTAAACATATTTTAAATAAGTATTTATTATCATATTTTTACTCTACATTGTAATTGTTTATTTATTTTTTTTAAATTTTCAAATTAAAAAAATAATAAACTATTTTGGCAAAACTTAAAACTAACCCCTCATATGCATTACTATATTTAAATTTTTATAAATTGATGAAATAGTACAAAAGAACGTGTTTTCAGCTTCAATCAATATTTTTAGAGAATAAAGTGTAAATAACGAATTTTTTCATTAGCCAGATATATTTTATATTAGATCGTCAAGTATGAAATTTGTAGAATGAAAGAAAAAGTTTATTGATAATTTACTAATACAAATACTTATGTCATTCATCAAACTATGTACCTATATTATCGACGCACTTTTAACATTTGGGCGGCAGCTTGTTGAGGTCATTTGAATAAAATGTTGCACTGTGTGAATCGATAAATTCTTCGGAATTAAATTTTTTTCCTATCAATAAGTAGGAGTCAGTTGGAGTTAAGTCCTTGGAGCTATTTTTCAGAAGTTCCAGCTCAAGCTCCTGTATTTTCGTCACGTTCTTAATTTGTATTGTTGTGGAGCAAGATGAAAATCGACCAGTTTACCAAAGACAGCTATTTTAAATTTTTCCGCATCATATCTTCCTATTGGTTGTAGTAGACATTTACTGTGACCCACCAAGACATGGTATTTTTAAAAATTCTTTTCGAAAATAATTACCCTGGCATGCGGCCTGGATCTTCTTTTAGATATCATCTCCGCAATCTGTTTTAAGCAAAAACTTAAATATTCTATCGAGCGCTCTTTTTGGTAAAATCATATTTTTATTTTTGCATTTTTTTTCTTTTTTTTAATTTATTACTTGTTTTTTTACCGTGCGTTCCATGCATTTGACAAAATATATGTATAATATTCCACCTTACTGTGAATCAAAAAGTGTTTTATCGGTTATTTTTACAAAATACAACAGTTAATCATTAAATCAAAGGTACTATTACACTATAAATGCTTGGAGTCTCATACAACACACAAAAGTTGGCTTGCATAAGCTGGATGACACTGATGCATTTTATATTTTTCCTATGTCGGCTTGAAATCAAAATGTACTACTTCCATTGTCTGCTCACTCTACCTGCCCAAATCTTTGACAGTCATTGACTCACAAAAGTCAAGAAAATTGAAGAAAATAGCTTGTTCAAAATTTAGCAATACACCTTTCATAATTTTTTTCAAATGTGTGGCCATAACAAGATGAGACAACATTCTTCTATGCCAAGAAACCATCGTCGTATTTAAGGCAATGGAGAAGAACCATTGACCGTAAAAGGTCAACTTTGGACAATAAAACTTTGCAGGAATTCTCATTACATGACCTGCCATGGATTGCATCACGTTCTACTGGAAAAACCGTTGTCCCCAGATGAGCATCTAACCACTCATTCTCTACTGCATTGTATAAAGTGTTTATTGGTCCCAGTAAAAGGTGCCATTCTGGTGGTGGCAAGAGTTCGATTACCCGGCTCTGAGGATCACCTCTGATGAACGACAAGTGAAGGACAGTGGCATATTCCTTGGTATTATATGTTAGTATAAATAGATATAACGACTCGACCTGAGTCGTCCCAGTTGTGTTGGCCACCGATATAAAAGTCGGTTTACCCGGTCGCCGGGTCAACCATTCTGATTGTGGGGCGTCCGCGGTACTCTCGATCAGCGCGGACCAGATTTCAGCAGTGACGATTTCCGTCGGCTCGATTGACAACGATGACGATCGCTTGGTCTCTTCAAAGAAATACAGATTCAATAGAAACTGTTCATCGCACAATATCGATTCTTTATCGATCGTCTTCGACAATTTCACACAGATTTTCGGTGGCGACAATTGCGATTTCTTCGCACAATTGGAATTCACGATCGCTTTATTCGAACAAGGGACAGTAGACATAGAAATCGAAGAATTGTATGAATGAGCGCACGCGTTTGTCGATAGAATTTCTTCGCGCAAATTCGACGAACTCGAGCGCAATTTTGGCCATTTCGATACGGTTTCTTCGTCGGACAATTTTTTTTCGACTGTCGATTATATGGCACGCTTGTCGCTTCTGATCGTAGTAGAAACCTGTTTTTTGTGAAGTAACGATCGATGAGGAGTTGCGACGGTAAACGAAGGGTTTTTCGGATTTTTGTTTTTGAAAAGGATCGATGGAATTCCGATTGAACTGGACAATTTATTGAGATTAGTGAATGATTTTCGCGGATTGAAATTGTTATTTGTGATGACCATTTTTGGAAATTTATTTTATTTAACGTGAGATGAAAACGAAAAACATCGATTTTCAAAAAACAGATCAACTCGGCATCTTAAAAATTTTATTAAATTGGTTCTATAAAACAATACTGTTTTAGCGTATCGTTTTTATATACATCGAAAAATAATTTTTACATTGGAAAAAAAGAAATAGTTTTTTTACACAATAAAATAAGTATTTTTACATGAAAAAATAAACTTTTATGTTTTTTTTGCTAAAATTTTGTGGTACACAACACTTGGATTTCTTTTCACCTGAGCAACATTCTTTATTAAGTCAAGAATTTTTCAGTAAGATTCTCCAAAGTCATAAATTTGCCTTTCTCGCTCAATCGTGTTTTATCGATGTCACACCAAGTGCATGGATGCGCGGAGCCATGTGCTATCAATCCAAAAATCATGTTGGCCAGTTTCAAATCCGTCGCAATAACTTTTTCAGCAATTTTAAAACTTACTAAGATTTTCGTTCAACCGTATCACATTTATTATTTTAATTATGTTGTTATAAACTCTCTGGCATATTTTCCGCAAACAGACGAAAAATATTTTTTTACTCCTGTGTTTTTATGCTCTTGAGGTTACATCTTTACTGTATGTTTGACGAGTAGATTTTAGAGAATCTTCATCTTTGTCATGATGATGAGATAAACTTAGATAAACCTTGAGGAAACCCCCTCCATCTTCGATGCATATTTTCAAAAGCATTTCATCTTGACAGTTCACATAGTTTCTTCGTTCCAGCACCGTTTTTACCAACTTTTCCAAATCACAGCAGTACATTATAGGTGTTTAAATACTTTTTGTATAACACCTTCTTTTGTATAAAAACTTCACATTTTTAACAGCAAAAATATGTCAAGGGAATGATTAATTTTACAGAAACTTATTTTTAATAGTTTCTCAACGTTGGTAGCTACTGAAAATGAGAGGCTAATTGCAAAGTCTGATTTGTTGAAAAATTCATGTCAACTTGAATGCTAGCAAGTTGTTTACAGGATAGAATTTGCTCTGAGAAAACCGGTTGATAATCTGAATATTTTCCCTTCTTGATAGGAAGCATCTTATCAACATCTTGAGAAGTCAGCAAGGAGGTAATATTATTTAACCGAGCAGATTTTGTACACGGATGAGGTTTTCCGGTACTTATAGAGGTTAAACAGAACTTGCACAGTTTAACAATTTGCTGACGAGAGTATGATGGAGAAGAACAAAGCCTACCTCCTTTGAAAGCTTTTTTTCTGGGGAGTCGTTGAACGTACTTTGCAGCAAACAACACAGGAACAATTTGATGAATTTCGCGTAATGTGAGGCACCCTACCTATTTCTCAGTATTTATAAGGACGATTGTCCTTCTACAGTCACGATTTCCATACTCACGCAAAATATTGTGACAAATATATCACACAGCATTTGACAAACCTGAATCTGTTAGATTAAGGTCTTCAATGAAGTGGTCCTTAATTATCTTTAACATGTTCTCATTGATAAATTTCCTATCTTTCATTTTTACCAAACAGAGTAAGCAAACAGCAGAACGACATTCTTCGTGGTCTATGACTTGTTTTGACACTTTCCGATGAATTAATTAATTATATGATAAAGTATAAATAATATCTTTATTTAAAAAACGCGTTACAAGTTGCCAGTTAGTGATGAACTTAAACAAAATCAATAACTTATCAGAAATCTTGTATATTATAAATATAAATATAAACGCTATTAAATATAGTTAATAGTTTAATATATGTTTCCAATTTTATTAAATTGTTCTAAAAAATCTTTTTTTAATTGACAAAAACATAGAATATTATTAAATTTTCTATGAATATCTCTAAAAACTCGATTTAAAAAAGTGCGAGACAGAATATTTTAGTTTTTGCTTAAAACAGATTGCGGTGATGATATCTAAAAGAAAATCCAGGTCGCATGTCAGGGTAATTTTTTCAAAAAATAATTTTAAAACCCACCGTGATCGACGAACCAAGTTTCATGAAGTAAGAAAACCATCCTGCGGCCAACCACCAAACACTCACTATCGATTTCTGTTTATGAATGTTATACTTCGGACAGTGTTTCGGTGCTTCAATCGTGTACACGGGCTTGTTGAAGATTTGTGATCATTATATTGGATCCACTTTTAATCATAAGTGACGATTCGATTCAAAAAGAGATAACATTTATAACGAGAAAGCATCATCAAGTAAGCATTCAAACGCTCATGTATCAGCTTTTCATTCAACTTATCCAACTTTTTCATTTTACCAATTTTAGCCAAGTGTATCAATATTGTTTGCTTTGTAACAGCAAACGTTAGAGATAAATCATAAGCACTTTGTGAGTGATTTAACTCCACAGTAACCTTTCACGAATTTCATGAACCAATTTGAAGCTGTTTGCTGCGTAGTAGCATTGTATCAGAATACACTTTTGATGTTTTATATAGTTTATTTAAACTTCATATAAACATCATTCAAATGAATTTTGGCATAACCTTATAAGTTAAATGGCCATTAAAATGGTGTTATATGTCTCATCAAGCGTAATTATATTGCTACTAGTTATTCTACCATATCAAATTTAAAATAATCTCAATTTTAAAATAAGATGAAAAATAGTTTAACAAATAAAATATGTATTAAATCTGCGCTATTACTTCAAATTTTACAATGGTTTTTGAATTATTGAAATATAACTGACACAACGAAAAAGTCTGTTGAATGAAGGAATGAAGGAATGTCATAGAAAATCGAAAGAGAATATAAATAACTTTTTTAAAAAATGGCGATTCTGTTTACTTTTCAATTTGTTGTCAAATTCTTCTTATGAATGTTTACTGATAAATTCAATGCAGAATGCGATAAAAAAATTAAAAAATATAACTCACTAAACATTCGACTATCACATGTTGAGAAAGACTGGTTTAAGGATTTGAAGGACATCTAGGATTAGTTTTTGGGATTTTTGTTAAAAACGAATATCACAGGGTTATTCAAGCCTTACAGTTACATTTATTCAATGTAACAGTTCAATTTAAATAAATGTCTTACTTAAAATATAGTGTTAAGAAGTTTGTTTAATTTGAAAATTACTCAACTGATAAAATTAGAAAAATCTTTCAACTACTGGAAAGTTTATCGACAAAAAGTCGCCCGAGAAAAAAACTTTTCAAAATCTAGAATTTTTTTTCAATTTTTGAAACACCTGAAAAAAATCAGATTAAAATTTACTTGGTTTTGCTTGTTTTCATTAAGAAATTATAAATTCGGAGTTTTTGTCTTAGTACACTTGGGCTATTTGCGTCAAGTACTCGTCATTTATAAGTAAATTTGGTTTCTGAAAGTGACTATGTCAAATGCCAAACTAATGTCCAGCAAAGTAAGTGTATATATCCGACATCGAAATTACCTTCAATCATAGGAAAAGCCTCTGTCCTGCAACAATAAATATAACTGATGCAAGCCTAAACAAATTATCAATAATTTTAATTAACTTTTATTAATGTGTTCAATAACCAAGTTATTTAGCAACAAAATGTTAAGATATTGTTAAATTTTAAGTATTTGAATTTACTGTAATCATGCCTACAAATTTCCTAATATTAAAATATATGTAAGCTGTCCGAAAAGTTCTTAGCCTAACACAGATATGGTTCTATAAACTATAAAAAAGATAGAAGTGTTAGAAATTCATATAAATATGTTCATATTATCTGCAGTTCGTTCAAGTTTGCAGTTGCATATACCACGCACAAGTTTACGTAGAATAATGAAGGACATTGAGTTGAAAGTTTGGCAACCTCGTTTGCGCCATCAAATGAATGATGACGATTATGACAGGCTCATAGAATTTTGCGAATGGTTACAGCAACAACTCCATGAGAACATTGACATCAGGGACAGCATAATTTGGACCGATGAAGCTTCATTTAAGTTGAATGGTCACGTTAATTTGCATAATGCCGTGTACTACTCCACTGAGAATCCTCATCTGGTATGAGAGACCAACAATCTATCTCCAGTAATTTGTGTTATGGGAGGAATACGTTCAACTGGTGTGCTGGGTTCATACGTCTTTGATGGAACGGTCAATTCTTAGCTATATCTCGACATGCTGAGTGATTTTGCCGTACCTCAGCTTGACACAGATAACGACGTTTGTATGCAAGACAGTGCTCCCCCTCATTATGTACGCGACTTTTTGGATAACACTTTTGAGATGTGGATCGGCAGGAAAGGAACCACTGAATGGCCTCCACGATCACTGGACCTGACACCTTGTGATTATTCAATGTGGGCCATCCTGAAGGAACGCGTTTACTCACAAAATATTCTAACCATATCCGAGTTGAAGGAAAGAATTACTACAGAATTTGCAGCCTTGAACAACGACTAAGACTTGTGCCGACGAATCTGTCACTCTGTTCAGAGAAGAATCCAGTTGTGTATTAAATTTGAAGGACAACACTTTGAAGATAAGATTTAATTGTTTTCAAGTTTTGTTTTGAAATTATTATTGTACGCTGATTAAATAAAAGTTGTATCATTTAGAATTTTGTGTTTATAATTATTAAAACTGGGTAAAGCGACTTATGGCCACCCCTGTATTTTCATAAATTGTTACATTCTTTATTTTCATTGTAATGTTCGACATTTTATCTCGGAATATCCATTCGGAAATTCGGAAGTATAAGAAAATAACTTTCTAAAAAGTCAGTGTATATTTTATACTGATGCGTTAAATTACTTTATTTCGAATAAGATTAGAGGTTAAATTGGAAACCTGTCAGTCGTTACTTTTTTCCTCAGAAGCTGTTAGATGTTCTTGGAACCTCTTCAGAATTATTATTAAAAGTTGATTCCGACATCAAATCCAAATTTTATTGTATTACAATGTTTCAAAAAAAGTCATTAACACTAATATTTTTTGAGAAAAAATTTGTTTTATAAATCTTAAACCGGTATAAATAACAATACTTATAATATTAATATTTTATTTTATTTTAATTCAATAAATTTAATTAATTTTTAATTATTCTAATATTATGAAATACTTAATCATTTCGTGAAAGTTTATATATCTAAAAGTTTATATAATTATTATCTAATAATTATCTTTAATCAAATTTTATGATTTTAAATTAAACGAACATAAACAATTATTTAATAGTTTTGTTAAATTTTATTAATTTTAAAATGTCTTTTACAATCATCAAATAATTATATATTTGATAAATTTTCTGCATTTTAATTTGTATATTTAATTTAACATTATTTCAATTTTTATAACATTTCTGAATTCCTATCAGAAGCAAAAGATTTTTGGTACCCTGGTTCTTAAGGAGTGGCAAATAATGCTCTCTAGTTTAATTGTTTTTAGATAAAGCAGGACTCAATTTATACACTCAGTGAAAGTTTGAAACCCTCGTGCACATATTTATGTCCTTACACATAGAAATGTTTAATTTTCCTCATTAACATTAATAGTATACACCTTCGAGATGAAGACTTGTGCATTTAATGCGAACTCATTCCTTTATTTTAATAATCTAAAAGTAACACCACATTTATAGAACAGAGCCTAAGAGAGTTCTCATTATAAGCCACAATTTTACAAAACTACCTTTATCATTGGCACTGTAAGAAGAAATAAAAATTTATTAATATTCTTGTTTTAGTCCCATGTTCTCCAGGATTACATCCCATTTTAACTATTTTGTGGGATTTACATTCAAAAAATAGAGTTCTTCTGGAAGCTTTCACCATTTTTAGAATAAAACGATTACAAAACCAGTTTCTCAAAAGCATATTTAGTTATCTAATTGATATAGTCACCATTGCAAAAAGTACCATGTGATATCTTTTTGGCAGACTCATGAGACCCTCGCTATCGAAAAAGGTGAGCTTTAATGTAAAGAAGCTCGCAAGTCACTGATTAAACTCCTTATCATTGGCGAATTCTTTGTTGCATATGGAAACAATGAAAGTCAAATGGTACCAGGTATGGCCTACGTGGTAAGTGAATGAGAAGTTTCCAGAAGTAAAGAATTATTGAAATGGTTTGAAAAGGATAACTTTCGTTCAAAAGACAAAGTACATGGAAAATATAATAAAACTTGAAGATGAAAAATTAGAAGCATTGTTAATCGAAAATTCGTTTTAGGTACAACAGTAATTAGTTCCTGTATTTCATATATTTTTTGATGCCTAAGAGGAATGAGAACGATTCAGAAACGAGAAAATTTGACATCAATTGTCAAAAAGAGACAAGAAACGAGAAAAAATAATTTATAAACTGTTTCTTCAAAGACAAAATAAAAAACTCTTTGTAGATTGAATTATCACTGCAAACAAAAAAGGAATTTACTGAATGAATTCGAAATTTGAGCTAGCTTAGGTGAGACCAGGTGACCCTGTTGATCAATGTTGATAAATAACATCAATGCTTTCAGAGTTTCGCTTTTGATCTGCTTAAATAAAAGTCATATATATTGAGAGCTACAGGAAGAATTTAAGACTATCCCCCTATTAATTTTCCTTTTAAATCATGACAACGCATGACCACATTTTTATTCCATAGTTCCAAAGCTTCATAAAAGGCATTCAGTGTTGTCAACACTTTTTTAAGAGACATTTAGTTTGCATGAATAAATTTCATATTGTATATTTAAGGGGAACACATTGAAATAACAAGATTTCTACCTTTGACACAGTCGTATGTGAGAGAGACTGGAGAAGGTTACTTCATATTTTGAATGAATGTTTCTTTTAATTTGTTACTAAAAAATATGTCTAACTAACTAAAAATGAAGGGAGTTATCATTATACATCAGATACATTTAAAATAATTTGTTAATTCCCAAAATTTAAAATTCCCAATGGTCACGGAGATATTTCTGGAACGTGCCACCGTCGCGGACTCATGCATAGAGCCTAAGGCTAATTAGACCTGAAAGTTATTCTCAAATATACTGAACCTTCAAGGGTGATGAGAACCAGCCTTATGCTTATTTCGTATCTACCTTTTAATCATCATTTTTAATCATCAGTTTACAATATTGAAAAATACTCCTCATGTTTCTCTTGATGATAATAGAACTCTTTGAGACATTTGACGTTTTGTCTTTAAGTCAACCTTTTTCTAAACCATCATCCTTAAGTTCGTAATTGACTTTAAATTTGTGTATCAGAATGACAGAATCACATCGAAAGTCCAAAATAAATAAAAGTATTAATTTTGTTTTTTTGTTAAATTTTAAATATTTAAACGTAAGTCAATGTTATATTATTATATACATTTACTGATCAATCATTTCTAATTTCGAAGGATGTACATTTATGATATCTTAATTTTCAGAAACTACGCGTTAAAAATTTACGTTTCAAGCCCTCCATAACCATGGATTACATGAAGCAATATTTATCGTTTGCGTAAACTAACATTCTTTAAATATTTTGACCGCAAATATATAATCCGAAAGTATTTAGGATAACTTTTATAGTTCCCCGACAAAATATCGAACGATGAAATAACGAAGGAATTGACTTTTGATAATTTTTAATAAAAGATGAAATATATTTGAAAATAAATATCTAAATAAAAAATAATTAATAAAATCAATATATTTCATACTTTTTTGATTAATACAAATGTTACATGTTAAATTTATTTCTTAAATGAAATATTTAACATGAAAAAATATAGATAATTATTTGTTTAAATAATATCTATTTTGAAAGTATTGTTAGTGAAAAATAAATTTTAAT
>MQRK01050682.1:0-14286 GCA_001938485.1 Girardia tigrina | reverse complement strand
TTAGCGCCTCACATTCGATTTTGACTGATCCTCAAGTTCTGTAATCTGTTAGTTATCAATGTCAATTAATACTCAATCTAATCGTTCCAATTTTATTATATGAGGAGCCGAAGCTCCTCCTGCCTGTATCGTTCTGAATTGTCTTTCTATGATTCCGTTAGTATTGTGGTGGTATGGGCTGGAAAATATTAAGGTAGTGCCTACTTCTGCCGCTAGGTCTGTCATCTTCTTAGATATGAAGCTCTTTCCACAATTCACATGTATTTCTTTAGGTGAGCCAAATTTCATAATCCAGTTCTTATTGATGATGTTTACAATTGTGTTTTCTTCTTGCGTTGCATATGCCGTCAGAACTATGTATTTACTGAGGTGATCAATAATAGCGATAATATATTTTTCCTTTTTTAAGTTTCTCTAAAAGGCCCGCAGATGTCAATGTAAATTTTCTCGAATGGTTCGTCTGATTGTGTCTTTATTGTTTCTTCTTTCATTTGTGTTGTAGTGTTTTTGTCTGTTGGCATGAAATACAGCCTTCAATTGTATCTTTTACGATTTTCCCCATTGTATTCACGTTGAAATTGTTCTTGATGTATTTTTCAGTTTTTTTCCGCACCTGCATGACATAATAATTTATGGATGTGTGTAATAAATTCTATTTTCTTGTTATCTGGTATCCATATCTGTTCCTCTTCCGTATAGACGCTAAATCCTTGACGATAAACCGTCCCCCGTCTACTAACTCTTTAATCTTCTCGATAACCTTGTCATTTTCCTGACAGGATGAGATCATTTTTATTGGAGACGTCGTTAATTTTCGTATTTTCATTTTGCGTTTCTTGGCGTCTTCGTGCTCCATCATACATTGTGTACACATACCACAATCTTTTCTTGATAACTTGTCCGCGTTCCCGTGTTGTGAACCTTTCCTGATTTGCATGTCAATGTCTAAACTGCTGAGGTAGTTGAGCCAAGTCTGAAAATGTTCCGTGATCGGTTTCCTTGTATTCATCATAAACGTTATAGCCTTGTGGTCCGTCCTAAGGATGAATCGTTTCCCCTACAGATAATGCTTGAAATGATCACAAAAATAGTAAGCAGTTTGTTTATGCAATGTCCTTTCTCATGGCTATTCATTGCTTTCGACTCGTACGCGATCACTAATTCCCGTCCTAAAAAATCAGTTTCAGACAGTACCGCCCCAATGGTATCGAAGCTGGCGTCAGTGTCTAATATGAATTCTTTCTTTAAATCTGAGAACGTCAGTATCGGTGCTTTCATTAAAGCTTTCTTCATTTCTTCAAAAGCTGTCTCGCCTGATTATTCCCGCACATACTTTCCAGGGCTCTGGATTTTCTTGCATAGTCTTTAATGATTCCTCTGTAGTAGTTACAGATTCAAAGAAAACTTCGAATACTCTTGATGTATTTAGGTCTGGTGAACGTTCTGATAGCATCTATTTTGCTGGGATCTGTCTATATTCCATATTTATTAATTATATGTCCTAGAAATTAGACTTCTTTTCTCAGGAATTTGCACTTGTTGGGATTCAAACGGAGTCCCGCGTCGCTCACTCTCTCGATAACTTCTTCTAGGACTGTATAGTGTTCGTCTAATGTCTCTGCGGCCACTAAGATGTCATCTAAGTATACTGATGCCCCAATCTTTATTGTTGCGAGTATTTTCGTCATACCTTTTTGAAATGTACCGGGGGCCGCCGCTATTCCAAATGGCATTCTTATGAAACAAAATTAGCCCGATTTTGTCGAAAAGATTGTTTTTTCTTGTGACTCCGATACGTTACCCAAGTTTATTGTACTGAAGTATTTTGTCCTTTTATCAGGTATCCATCATCTCTTCCGCATTGTGAAAAGCTTGTCTTTCCGTAATTTGATTTAGCTGTCGGAAGTCTAAACATAATCTCACATCTGCACTTTCTTTCTTACACACGCATACTAATGGTGTATTCCAAGTGGAGTTACACTTTCGAATGATTCCATTGTCGAACAGGTTTTTGATTGTTACTTCTATTTTACCCTCTAAATGCATCGGTTGTCGCAGAGGTTTTATATATATGAGTCCACCCTTGGTAACAATCTTATGAGTTATTAGTTTTTTACACCCTATATCCCATTTATTCGCCGTGAAAACACCCCTGTGTCTGGAAATTATATCCATCAATTGAGGAGACTTCTCCAGGTTTATAGTCATCCTTATTTTTTCCATTCTGTCCTCATTCGTTATTCTTTGTCCAAATCTTTGTCTAATTTTCATTGACACTCAGCCTACCAGTTTTTCATTTTACGGGTGCCGGATGGATTGTCATTTTCGACATCTTGAAATCAGATCCTTGATATCCGCGTTTGAGAGACCTATTCCTTGCTTCACATATAGATATCGCATTCTGTTTGCGCCTAAGTGACACTTATCATGAAGTTGCTACAGCTTGAGTAGATCGTCCGTAACTGATAAAAAACAATTACTTCGTTTTAATTGTTTGGGATTCTTTTCAACTCGTCCATCTTGTTATATTCACTATTAACAAACTAGATCTTTAACTCAATCTCGTACTCCGGACACAGTTCCTTGATCATAGACAATCTTCGTTTTATTAAAAGCCCACGTGAAGCCTTGGTATTTAATTTTTCGCAATCTGAGATTGTTGCAGTTACCTACGAAACTACTGACTTATTATCCGATTTTACAATGACGCTCCTTAAACCCCATTTCACACATAAATTTAAACCCTTTACAGCTGATTCTAGCTCTGCTACATTAATATGTCTAGAATCATCAGTTTTCTCAACCATGATGCGTCCTCAATTATGTTCTCGTTGACTTCTAACGCCGCACCAATAGCTATTGAACTTGCATCGCACCATATAATACCTTCCCTGCTGATATCAATAGCCCATAAACTTCTGCAAGGATCACTCTCCTTCACTGTCTTTAAAACCCATTTAATCTTTTCGTCTATCTTTTCATTCCACCTTCCTTCACTAAGTCGTTTAAGGTATGAACATGACGGACGTAGTCAACTAGCTACCGGATGTATTCCTACTAATTGTCTGTATAACGAATATAAATCACGACGTGAAATTGATTCCGCATCTAGCTCATTCCTGACCTAATTGTATCTCATCCATCTCATGTTGGTTCTTAAAGACTTTCATTCCTAAAACTCGAACTTCGCTGCCGTGTGACAGATTTTCAAGTTTCTTACACTTGAGACAAAAGTTATTGAACACTTTTTCTATTTCTTCAACAGAAAGGAAACCTTCATGTACATAAATATCATCAATATAAGAATCAGTTTTTTCACGCATCTTGGTGTCAGAGTTTAGAATCCACCTAATTATTTCGGTCATTATATTTGGGGCAATGTTTAAACCAAAACCCTCCTAGTTAAAGCATATTTCTTGTTATTAATGATACAAGATTGGTAACGCCACATCTCCTTATGAACATGAATCGGCATGTACGCCTCTGACAAATCAAGCATTGAGAAATTTGAATCCCTACATCGCCAATCGCAGAGCTTTTCTAAACATATGTCCGCTGAACCACTATAAACGTCCACGTAATTGTTTAATTTTCTAAAATAAAAAATGAGTCTTATCTTGTACTTATTATCCTGTAATATTCCAAATATTCCTATTGATTTACCCATTTATTTCTCATTGTACTCGATTAGATAACCCTTTTCTACCCAACCGTCTAAAATTTTCAACGTTGCAACATTTTTTAAATTGCTATCCTTAAAAACTGACTGACGATTCGGAAGATGGCTAGGCGCCTCACTCTTCCAGTTCCATTTAATCGACCAATTTTCCTTTAACTCAATCTCAAAATCATGCTTTTTTATGCTAACAAGATACGCATTCGATGCAGAAAAACTCAAACCACTATCTGTCCCTTTAACTCCTACTTCACCAAACTCAATAACACTCTTATTAATTCTCACGCCGCCAAATTTACCTATGACATCCATACCTATTAAGTTTCCTAGACAATACGGCAAATGTTCCATGACCGAGCATTCCACCTTAACAATCCTGCCATTTATAGTCAGCCGCACTTCATCAGAACTCACTCTAACACCCTTTTCATTCGTCAAAACCATACTTTCTCCGTCAGAAAATAACATGCAATCACTAACTAACCCTTTTAAAACAACCGTTTTCGAACAACCCGAATCAATCAACGCTATGGCCGACCTGTCATTTACGGTGATGATCATCGTCGGCAATGCCGGCAACTGTGAAGAGAGAGCCGGCGCCTACACACTCCCCTGTTTGTTTCCCGACCGACAATATTTTGCGATATGATCCGGTTTCTGACATTTTTAGCATATTGTATGTCTGCTTGATTGCCACTGAGAACCCTTATGATAATTCCTTTTCTTCGAATCGGTGTTTCTCTCACGATAAACATAGGGTCCTTTATGAAGATTTGCTCTGAATTAATCGAGTTATCCCTGACCTCGGGAACTCCCTGTTTCTTTTTTGTTGTTTCCGTGTTGTATTGTTGTCATTGAACCCTGTAATAAACCCTTTTTAATCCCCAAATACCTGCGGCTATGCTCGATCATTTCGGTCAGCGGTTGGTCACCGGCCCGTTCCAAATCCACCTGCAACTGGAAAGGCAGTCCAGCAATGAAGGCAGCCTTTGTTAGATCGTCGATCTTTGATGCTAACGTCTTCACTTGAGATGCATATTCATCGATAGTCTCGTCCTCGTGATACTGTAAGTTTGTCAATTGTGATTAGACGCAGAGCATCTAATCAGGCCGAACGAATTGTTTAATATCTTGAAGAGCCGATCGCAGCTGCTTTGCGTCTTCTCGTCCGATTCCATGTAGATGTTCAATGCAACCTCCGATAGTAAAAAAGGGAGGTACGGGGCTGGATCAGTAATCTTCTGGATTTTTATAACCATTTCAAATTTCTTCTACAAGAGCTCGAAGGTAATACTTCCATCAAATTTTTCCAAAAACTCAAAAACGATCTTCATATCATTCATCATGCCTGGATAGCTTGTAACACGTGAAAAGGTTATTTTCAAAAACACTGTTTAATCGATAATATTCAAACAAAATATTTATCAAAAAAATATATTAAATATTTTAAATAATTAAAATATCTAATATCCAACAATTTTTATGCAGAAAAAAATTAAAATAATTCTTTAAGTAAAATTATTAATTTCAGACAAAATAATATTTAGTTTAACAAAATTTGGAATTAAAAAATTATAAATATTATAGTATTTGTTTTATTTGATTAAAAATTTATTTTTTTCAAAGCTGATAAAAACTACTATATAAACATCAGCGAATTCAGTTTTAGTTTCCATCATAAATTTCTATTTACAACAGGCAGAAAGAAAATTTACACAAGTAAAGTTAATATTATTTCTGTACTTGATTTTTTAAAACCATAAGTATCCCATATGAGAGAAAAATGTTCTAATTAATAATCAATCCATCGTTCGTTTTAGAGATTCATAGTTTTTACTGAAATATGTTAACTCGTACGAAATATTGATTTGTGTTTGTGTTCTGTCCTCAAAGAATTGAATTATTATTATTATTCTACGTGTTAATTTTTTTTATTTGAAAATAGAGTTTTAATAAAGAGATTGTGTTTGCTTGTTCATATATTTGTGCTGGATGTATTTGAAAGTAAAGTGATTGAAAAATGTATTTGAAAGTAAGATTGAATCAATAGTTAATTATGAAAAACCGAAATGTTTAAAAAACCTAAGAATTTTTCTGGGATTATAAAATTATTATTGTAAGATTATCAAGGATTATTCTAAATATTCAAAGAATTTGGAAAGTTTAATCACGTGTGCTGGTGCAGGACTGCTCCACCACAGCTTGACATTGAGTGTCATCATCAACAACAGATGGTCGTCCAGTGCGAGATTGGTCTTCAAAATTTACGTCGCTTCCTGAGAAACGCTTGAACCACAATTGTGACACATGAACACTGACTGAACTTTTGTTTTCTATTTCACATATTTCCCGGGCTGCAGCAGCTGCGTTAAAACCTTTTTTCCAGTAATGTCGCAAAAGAACTCGAATTCCTTATTTTTCACTCTCCATAATCTGATAAAAATTAACAAACAAACTTTTAATGAATAAACTAACATTATACAAAAAGTTTCGTAATGTAATACCATAATTGTCGCCAGACTCTCAGGTTGCTCCGCGAATCGAACGGAGGCAGCAGGGTTACGCAGCAGTATTTTTTCACTCGAGTGCTGGGCTCATATTGTGTTTAGTTCGTTTAATTTCGGCACGAGAGAGATGGTACATTGATTGATGATTCCGTATTGATTCAACGTTGATTAACGTTGAAACGATCTTGTCTATCGAATAACATTTGTTCCTCCAGTGGGATTCCTTTAACTGATTGAATCTTATGTCTCAGTGAATCCAGTGACTCAGTTTTCTCCACCGATATTTTAAATGATTCATAATTTGAAATATGTGGCTTCACATCCATTAAATTGATACTGATAAACTGAATTTTAACATTAACTACTTGGAATGATAGACTTACTACTGAACAAACTTCCTATCTTACATTATCGAGATACAATTGAAAATTGTGACTTTTCGGCGTATTTATAAACGGATTCATGCACATAATGGAAGGGAAAGTGATAGTAGTATTTCTCAGCATAGAAAAAACTGTTTGAATAGTATCGTTGATGTAGGTACTTTAAAGATTTTGTGTCCACAATTTAATAATTAATTGGAGAGCGTGATGATCAAATCCTTTGATCCTAAAATCAATTTGAAAAAAACACCATCTTCTCCAAATTTAACTATTTTCATTATTATTTCACTTAATATTCTCTAAATGAAAATAATAAATAAAAATAACTTTTAATTTGTACATTAATTAATTATTTCGACATAAGCTGTAGGGTTACATTCAGATGATAGAAAACTGTATTTGTATATCGACCATTGGTAGAATATAATTATTTTTCTTATAATAATAGAAAAAAGTCCCAAATTTAATTAAGAATTAATTATTTTATTTTGTTGATAGAATTACCAAAATATAATGTTACATTAAAAGTTCAAAAATAACTATTTGAAAATATATTATTTATAATTAATAATGCTAATATATTTCAGATAAATATTTTTTTATTAATCATTTTCTCTTTTATTAGAAACTAATTGGAATTTTTAGAAATATAAACTAATCTTGTTTGAATAAACTAATTAAACGAAATTCGGCAAATAATTTATTTGGTTATTCTGCGTTGATTCAAGGAAAGAGAAATGGCCTCTTCGTCGCCACATTCGAGAACCATATGAAGCAATAACAACATTAGATATATTATATATAATGATAAGAAATTATTTTTCCTTGTAATTTTTAATAATATTAATTTGTTCTAAAAGCTTTAAAATAAAATCATAATTTAAGTTAAATTTGTTTTAATTTCTCATCGATCTTACATTAAATTTACAAACTTAATATTTTGTGCACAACCAGCTTAATATTGAGATACGTATCGAAGACTTTTGTGACCCTTGACAGAGGAGTTATGGGTACTTAAAAATGATTTAACGGAAAACTAAAAAATGACCGTCAAATGTAATAAAGTATTGTTCAAATTAATTTTTCCATCCTCGAAAATTTAGAAAAAGTAAACTGATTGCTAATAGTAACTTTTTTTTACCATAAATCAATTTGAGAATTCGTCATAATCACCTTTAACAAACTGTGTTCTGAATTTTAGAATGTCAATTTAAAACATTTGTATTATTATATTCAAATCCCATTCTGTCCTGCCAAAAAGACAAAGACACCTCATTGATTTATTGTAAATAAAAGTAACTTTTGCGATTACAAGAAAAATATATCTTTATAATGGTTACCGTGAGAGTAAATGATAATAAATAGATGAACAATTAATTGTAGTTGTTTAAATAATCGTAGAAATTAGGGGGAAATTTGAGTCAAGCGGAAGATTTTTTGAGGAAAATAAATTCTTATTTATTATCAAGCCTTGTTTTCTGATTTTGTCACTATAAGCTATCGCGGCATATGAAGACTTTAAAAAATGTTCCTGATTTAGACGGACGCGAGAACATGACCATGTGGATCGAACGATTCCGTGAATGCGCTGAAACGCTTCACGAAGTTAAACAAGCAATACTGCCACTGGCTCTATCAGGAGAGGAAGCGGTTGTTTACCGAGGGTTTAGCGAACCAACGAGAAAAGATTTCGAAAAGAGCGCTGCAGCACTCACTGAGACGGATAAAACGAAAATTGAAGCAATCGACAAATTTCAAAATCCTTCATGCATTAAACATTTAAGAAATTTCTTGGGGCTAACGAACTATTATAGAAAAGTTTTGAAGGATTATGCAAAATATTCCAAAATACTGGAAGGGCTATGTGGAAAAAATAAAGATAAAAAATTGACATGGACAAAGGAATGTGACGAAGCATTTCAGACATTAAAAGACAAAATGAAAAAAACACCGATCCTAGCATATCCAGATTTCGATAAGGAGTTTATACTGGATACAGACGCAAGTTTTGATGCAATCGGGGCAGTACTTGTACAGAAGGATGCATACAGAAGGGAAATAGTAATTACATATGGATCCCACAAGATGAACAAACACGAACTAGGATACTGTATTACAAGAAAAGAATTATTGACAATCTATTACTTTACCCAACACTTCAAACATTTCTTATACGGAAAGAAGTTTCTACTTAGAACGGACCATAAGGCCATCACATTCATGATGATAACAAAGAACCCAATAACTCCACAATTCCAAACTTGGATAAACTTCCTTAGTGGACTAGATATGAGGATGGAATACCGTAAGGGCGAAAAACACACCAATGCAGATGCAATGTCGAGAAATACATGTGAATATGCGTACAATGTCAGACAATGCACGATGACGCTAAAAAAGGAAAACTTAAAACTAGAATCCTAGCATTAACAGAAGATTCAGAAGAGTTCATTTGGCAGACGAATGATGAAGAAATAGAACAGATTAAAGAAAATATTAAAATGGGAAAGACAAAAGAATGGCTACTGAAAAACAATATCGTAACGACAAGAGATAACAAATATTGGATCCCTGTGAAGAAGAGAACAGACTTTATAGAAGATATACATAAAATTTTATGCCATGCAGGAAATAAGAAAGTATACAATTACATAAAAGATGATTTCGATATGTATGAAATAAGACTACAGATAAAGAAAATCGTACAAAGTTGCGAAAACTGCCAGAAAAGGAAGACGCTGACGACAAAAACGAAAGAAAAACATGTTAAACAATTTGCCGACGAATCATTTCAAAAAATTTACTTTGACTTTTGCAGATCATTCAGAAGGACTATGAATGGATACCAATACATTTTAGCAATAATCGATCAAATTAGTAGGTATATCAGCTTGACCACAGGGGCACACCAAGACGAGAAGACTACACGAAAGATACTATTAGAGAAATGGATTTAGAAATTCGGACCACCAAAGAGACACGTCGATAGAGGGAAAACTTTCGAATCAGCACACTTTGAAGAAACGACGAATTAATTTAAGACAGAGATAGTCTACTCAAGCCCTTATCACCACAACACTAACGGGATCATAGAAAGACAATTCAGAACAATAAGAGACGCCATCAATATAAGATTGAAGGATGAAATGCATAGAGATTGGGGAAAAATGTTGGCAGAAATAGAATTCATGTTCAACTGTACAATTCAAGCAACAACTGGAATATCTCCAGCCGAGATAATCTTCGGAAGAAAACTCAGACATTGGTGGAAGAAATCAAAACATGTTGTTAGATACAGATGCCAGCTTCTCTGCTATTGGAGGGGTATTGAGTCAAATTCAAGAAGATGGATCGGAACGCGTGATAGCTTACAGATCGAGAACCCTGAGTGACCACGAAAAGGGCTACTGTGTTTCCAGAAAGGAATTGCTAGCATTAAGAGATTACATGCTGCATTTCAAGCATTATTTATATGGAAAAAAGTTCTTGGCTCGTACCGATCATAAAGCACTTTTATTTATGTCCCAGATAAGCAAACCACACAGTTCTCAATTTCAGACATTGATTGAAGATCTGTCGGGTTTTCAATATGACTTGCATTACAGGAAAGGATCAGAACATTCAAATGCAGATGGGATCTCAAAATTGTCAGAAGCATTGTGCGCTCAATGTATGACGAAACATGTCGGAGCTAAAACAAGTAAGAGTAAAGTAAAGTATTTAAACACTTGTAGCATGATGGATCTCCACCATATCAAGGACATCCAACGAGAAGATAAAAATATTCTAAAAATTATTACTTCATTAGAACTTAATGAACCACCTTCAATAGATCAGTCACAAGGTCCCTTGTGGGAACACATTAAACACTTGATATTAGAACATGAATTGCTGTGCTATCGAAATGGACATATAAAACGCGTTGTTGTTCCAGAAGCTGCTCAACATCGATTAAATCAGTACATTCATCAAGATTTATGTCACATAGGATATAAGAAGTTGTATGAATATATGCGGGATATCTATTTCTGGCCACAGATGCGACAGACAATCGAGAATGTTTCTAGAGAATGTGTTATTTGTGGCAAACGGAAGGTACTAACAACACCATCTAAGGAGACATTTTTACCTCGAGATGATAAAAAATTATTTGAAAAAGTTGTAATGGATATTGTACATTTTTTACCTTCTAAAACTGGAAAGATATATGTACTTGTGATGGTTGATAGATTTAGCAAGGTCGTTGTATTGGTACCACTTCGTAATCAAGATGAAAACACGTTGATTGCTGCTATTAAAAACAGATGGATTTATCGATTCGGGAAACCCAGATCATTTTTATCAGACTGGGGAAAAACTTTTGAAGGCAACAAGTTACGGGAGATGTGTAAAACCTTCAATATAACTCAAGAATTTTCGTCTCCATACCAACACCAATCCAATGGATTAGCAGAGCGCACGATTCGTTCATCGCGTGATATGGTAGTTACTTCTAGTGCATCTCAAAATGATTCTCTAGATTGGGAAGAACTACTTCCAAAAATTTAATTTCTTCTGAATACAACTTGGCAAAGCTCTATCGGATGTACTCCATTTGAAGTTTTATTTAGACAGAAGCTGAATTTACATGGCGCATTCAACAGATTACCCTATACACAATCAAATCCGATGACAGTTGAACATAGTTCTAAGTCTGTCTATCGATTACAGATGCAAGATGATGAAAAACGAGGACATCGGATTTTTCAGGTGGGAGAGGAAGTGTTAGTAAAGGTGGAACCTCTCAAATTGGAGAAAGAAGGATTCAGATCCAATGAAGGGCCATATAAAATTGTAAAATTCCTCATTCTTCATCAAGTGGTTCTGAAGTATCCAAGATCTTTGAAACCGCGCCGCATTGAATGGTTGAAAAAGTATACAAGACCTTCAAATTAAAGAGACGGAAGTTGGATAATTGAATGTTATTTTAATATGCAATTATTGCTGTTGTTTTAATATTGGATTATTTGTGTTAGAATTTAAATATATTTATTCTTGATGGATTTCGATTGTGTTCTTACTAAAGTGATTAAATATTCGAACATATTTAAAATAAACATTTTATAAGTTCATATTTTTAATTTAACAATTAAAATTAAGTTTAATATTTTTTGGTAAAATTTAAATTAACTGTATTTTTAATAATTTGATGACATTTTTATTATTTTGGGATTTATTGAGAAATGGTAAAATTTATTATTTTTAATTATATTAATTAATATAATTAAAAAAATGAATTAAAAAAATTGTTCGAATAATCATGACTCTAAATGTGATTGTAATGAAAATTCAAACGAGACTTATCAAAATGTTCTTAATATATGCGAAAGATTTTCATTTTAAAAAATTAAAATTATGTCAAGCGTCTCAATTCGCCAACACAAAATAATAATTAAACAGGAACCGTGTTGAGTTTTTAAAAATTATTTAATAAATATTTGTCGATACATCAATCGACAAAACAATCAATATATAAATTAGTTATGAAGTAAAATGGTACAAACAGTGAAACGAGAAACCAGATGGTATTTTGGCGGTCTGGCAAGCGCCCTAGCAGTCAGTGTGACCCATCCGTTAGATCTCATCAAAGTCCATCTTCAGACACAACAGCAACAAGTGCATGGATTTCTTGGAATGGGCATAAACGTCATCAAAAAAGATGGTCCTATGGCTTTATACAACGGAATCAGCGCCAGTTTTGTCCGACAGATATTCTATTCCTTTCCGCGATTCGGAATATATGAATTTTATAAGAATCAGATCGACAAAAACAAAAGGATCAGCATCTATGAACAAATAGCGGTGTCGGGATTTTCTGGATTTGTCGGTGGAACGATGGGAAATCCGTTTGACGTGATAAACGTTCGTATGCAAAACGATATGAAGTTACCAGTGGAACAAAGACGAAACTATAAACATGTCGTTGATGGATTTATTCGAGTTGTTAAAACCGAAGG
The DNA here is from genome assembly GCA_001938485.1 of Girardia tigrina. Classification (NCBI taxonomy): domain Eukaryota; kingdom Metazoa; phylum Platyhelminthes; order Tricladida; family Dugesiidae; genus Girardia; species Girardia tigrina. Next base: position 1,724 of record MQRK01050682.1, on the reverse strand, counting down.
ACCAATGAGTCTTTTCAATGGTCTTTCTATGACTACAAGCCGAGCAGTGTTAATGACCATTGGACAAGCCGCCGGTTATGATCAATGCAAATCGCTGTTACTGAAGACGAATCTGTTTGTCGACAATCCCGTGACGCATTTTACAGCGGGAGTCGGAGCGGCTTTATGTGCTACGTTTCTTGCGAATCCTTTTGATGTGATGAAAACGAGACTGATGAATGCTCCGCCGGGAACGTACGATGGGATCTTTTCGTGCGCTAAAGACATATTCAAAACCGGTAAATTGGCTTTTTACAAAGGATTAACACCGGCATTTATTAGAATTGGACCTCATACAGTTATTTTACACTTAATCAAAGAACAACTTACAAAATATTTCGGTTACATTCCCAATTAGATTTTTATTTAATTTATTTTACTACTTTTGCTTCATGACTATTTTATTTGTTTGTTATTATTTATTCAAATATAATTGATTTGCGATTTGGTTTACTTTTATTTTATCGGTTAATGTTTAAACGACTGGCGCATTAGACACGTTAAAAAAACTGGAAGATAATCTTTGAAAATGGATTGTCAAAAACGAATTATAAATTTTTTAGGTGTACATTAGGGTTATGACTTTTTGCTAACCCCATATTGGCATAGCAGGAAAAGATGAGTTTTAGCATCAGATTTACAAATTTGTTCATTTCAGATGTCAGCAAGAAAAAAAGTTCCCCCGCCAAATTATTTTTCTACCGAGCCTTATTATAACCAGCAATACATACAAAAATTTCTAGAAAAACATTTTTTTCAAGACAAATGCATTGGGTGAGATTTTTCTGCTGATTGGTGCTATTTCTTCAACCATAAATAATAGCATTTAAAGCAAAGCCAGTGTTTGATTCTGCAGACCAAAATATCTTCACGCCATATTTACGTTGTTTTTTGGGCATGGACGTCCATCCTGGTGTCTTACCTCTAAAATCAACTAATTGTTCATCACCACGTTCTGTCATACTCAGGTACAAAGTATTTTCGCAAAACATTGTTGAATAGCATCTAGATTTCAGAAAAAGCAACTAATTTATCTGAAACAATCCGAACATTTCTTGTCAAAGTATTATCAAACCGCATTGACTGCAATAAAAACTTGAATCGTTTACATGACATACAAGCCTTGAAAAAAGATCGACCTTCTTAATGATTCCACAACTCATTCAAATCTGTTCTATTATCTCAATCATTACCATCTCGCAATAAAATTACAATTCCAACCATCAGTTCATGAAATGTAAAATTAGCCATGTGGAGAGGAGAGCAAATGTTAAAATGAGTAGAAAATTGATGACGTAGAATAGCTGCTTTTCTATTAGTGTGTATGAGGATTGTACGTGTGATTTCTTCAGGTAAAAACATTAGAAATGAATCTAATAGAGAGCTCGTACTTACTAAAAATCTTGGACGTTGAGTGAGAATGTTTCTATTTCTTCTTCGATCTGAAATTGGTTCTCTGCTGTAAATAATACCCTCTTTTGAATGAATATCACTATGATACGAAGATGACTTATGATCATCACTGCTGCTCTAACTGTCTGATGATGAACATTCACTAAATAAATTTATCTCACCTTCATCACTGTCGACCTCTATTTCTCCTTGTGGTAATACATGAGCCATTTGGTATTCCTCAATAGTCTCAACAGTGTCATCATAATTTTAATCATTTTGCTCTTCAAATT
>MQRK01050645.1:0-11439 GCA_001938485.1 Girardia tigrina | reverse complement strand
ATATATATATATATATATATATATAAGTATTCGCTTTATATCAATTCATTTTAAGCGAATTATAATTGTAGAAATTGCAACACATCATAGACTAAAATTGCCCTGATATTGCCAACGAAAGCTTATCCCAACGTGAGATTGGAATAAGGCTTGATTGTCATCATTCAATGATGTTCAAAATGCGGCATCTATCACGTTTCAACAGGGAGCTACTCATCAAGGCAACATTCTGCAAAGCAATTAGTGACGGTACCAAGAACAAACAGAATGATCAGCCACATAGCAGTGGTTAATCCAACTTTGTCATTGTCAAATATTTGCTTACAACTATAATGCCATGTAACTGTGAGCAGTAGAACATCTTTTTGGTGTCTGCAGAGTGATTCTGGTTTTTTTGTTTATTGCCCTGTATGCATATCACGCTGTCAAAGAAATATTTTGCTGACATGTTAGTATTTGCAAAGAAATACAAGGTTTAAAATACTGAGCTGTGTACTCTGATTCGACAATCATCAAATAGTTCTATTCCTTCGGCTCCCATATTCGCCGACACAAGGGATAACGTATTCTTCAGTCATGCTGTGGAGTTGCATTTCAGCTAAAAACATATGTCGTATGATTTTTTAATATGAAAAACGACGGTCAACGCTATCGTGCATTTGAATATGTTGAAAGACAATTTCAGAACCTTCATGCAACGTCAGTGCTGCACTTTCTTCCACCACTGTGGAGGACCTGCTCCCTCAGCTAAATGTGTGGAGGCTTGGTTAACTGAGCAGGGTACTTCTCAACTTTCACTAAGGTCGGGCAGCTGTCTGAATCTTAATTCAATTGAGAACTGTTGAACAATCACTAACATAAAAAATTGAAGCCCTCAAGCCAACTTTGGCCGCTGACCTCTGTAACAAAATAAATCTACTTTGGTGCACAGAAATTAAATTAGATTTGATGCCTGACATAATTACCTCTGGCATTTAGACTAAAGACTTCCGACTTTGATCTGAACAACTCTTCTGTACGTGATATGTGCATTTCTGATGTAATTAAAAAATTGAACTTTATTATTTCTTACAATTATTATTAATTTATTTTACGGTTTAATAATTACTTATTTAACTTTAATAATAAAATCCTATTCGAATAATAAAATATCGATATTACAAAAAAACACCAATTTTCAAAGTGGGTAGGAGAATCACAATTCCAAATTTAGTACAATCATATCACAAGCATTAAATAATTACAATATTCCTCACAAAAATAAATCAGAATGCTTTAGTTTCATGATAAACTAGAAATAGAAAAAGGACCCTTTCAACAGTCTTGGAGTAGTAATTAATTAGCCATTTTTAAATTTTGTGTTTAAATTTTCGATTTTGAATTCAATGCAAAACCAAATTATGACAATTGATGCAGTAAAACAGTACTGCAATTTTTCAATATATATATATATATATATATATATATATATATTTAAATTTATAAATTTAACTAAATGTGGACTGAATATTATTCAGACTGTGATAAATACTGTGTTAAAATTTCAAAGCATAAAATTAAAAAAAAGTAAATTTTTTTGTTTTATTAAAGTATTGAAATTTTAAAAGTGCAGCGAATTCAAATCAAGCGGTTTCTAACAATGGAACCAAATAAATGTTGCCAACGTTTTTTTGTTCTAACTCAAAGTAAAAGAGGATTCTCTGCTTCAGAAATTCTTCAGGAACTTCAGCAGGCATTGGAAGACGCAAATCACCCAGTACTGAAAACTATTCAACAATGCTTGACGGATTTTAAAAAAAGAAAAGCGGACGTCCTTCGACGATTCATCAAGAAGTGGCAGGCCATCATTAATAGACGATGAAAAGATTAAAGCATCCAAAGAAGGGATTGATGAAGCTCCAAATGCGTCTTTGCGTTATATTGAAAATGAACTTTCTTTAGACAAAAATACAGTCCACACAATTTTGCGTAAAAAACTTCATTAGAAAAAAATTTGCTCTGTCTGGGTCCTTCACGAACTTTCTGCTGCTAATAAACAAAAACGAATTAACACTGCAAAGCATATACGCCATGTAATTTTACAGACGGGTGATGAAGTATATTCCAACATAGCGGTAGAGGAAAGAAAAAAGATCACAAAATTTGGATTCCTTCTAATGCTGTTCCACCAAAAGTGATAAAGACATCGCCAATGACTGATAAAAATCTCTTGTTTAACCTTTACCTGCAACAAACTTTTTAATGTTTGCCATATGGTACCAAGATTGATTCCGAGGCGAATGTGAACTTTGTTCATGACACCGGTGAAAAATGGCGGAAACTTAGATCTAACAGCATCAAGCTAAAGGAACTTAAGTGGTGACATGATAATGCAAGACCTCATTCTAGCAAAGAAACAACTCTTTTTTTTGAAAAAAGAAAAATTGAAAAAAAATTATCAATCGCCCTATAGTCCAGATTTTAATCTGTGTGACAGATTCTTGTTTTCAAAAATGAAGAAAAGTTTTAAAAATCATGTTTTCAAATCATATGAAGAAATTGAAGAAGCTTGTAAATTCTTTTTTTAATTCTTTATCAACAGAAACATTAAAAAATCAACTAGATAAACTTGTTAACTATTGTCAGTTGGTTATTTACAACAATGGTGAATATGTTGTTGCTTAAGAAATTTTTAAAATATTTTTTTAAATAAATTTTTAAATTCGCTGCATCTAATTTTTTTGTTGGTTAATAATATTATTTCTTTGGTAAGTTTCAAATTTTATGCTTTGAAATTTTAACACAGTATTTATGACAGTCTGAATAATATTCAGTCAAAATTTGGTTAAATTTGGTAAAATATTAGTGTGTTTTTAAAGGCCACCTGAGGACTTTTGGGACAGCCTAAGTATTTGTGAGAAAAATTTAGAATTTATTCAATAATAAGTTTTAACTTTTTTTATGATTTATCAAATTTCAAAACAAAATGTCAGATAATGATAAAAACTGAAATTTTTATACACATAACTGTTTATAATTAATTGATTCATTAATTTGAATCTTCCAATAATGCTTCCAAAGTTTATTTATGGTTATGTAAACTTTGTTTCTAGAAAATGTAAGTACAGTTTTTACTTCTGTGATATTAAATGAAATATTTAATAACATTTATTATAATCGCTTGTTTAAGTATTCACGTAATTGTAGTTTTTTTAAAGACATGATTATTATTATTTGATTTTATCATTTTAAATATTATTTATCTAACATGGCGACAAGAACAGAAAAGAACAGTTTAATGGTGAAATTTTTGTTTAAAAATAAGAAAGTAAGCCTTTTGTTTTTAAAGAAACATTCAGCAAACGAAACCAAAATTAGAGAACGCGTGAAAAACCTGTTGGAATTCGTCAAATTAATTATGTTTAATGAAAGTGAAAAAAAGCGAATACGCCAAAAGAATCCGCATAGAAAGATAAGGAATAAAAGAAATTAAAGAAGATATAATGATCGAAGCTTTCTTGAAAGGTTTGGCGTATTGAAAAATCCCAAAAATTAACTGATTATTTAAACCAAAAATTCACCTTATAAACAAGAACCAGAAAATATTTTAAAGAATGACCAAAATTTTTATCCCCTTAAACATGATCAGGAAGGTATGACATAGCTGCAACTTGAAAACGAAAAAACTTAAGAATGAGATATGGCAACTGAAAGCGATAATGTCAAGGAGCACGGTAGAAAAAGAATGTGTATAAATACGGACTGATGTTAATTTCAGAATCAAGACCAGACGAAGCGATAAACAAACCGATCATTCAGTGCAACACTGCGAATATGCAAGTGAAAGTCATATTCAACACAGGTGTTGACTTAAATGTCATCAGTCAAGAGTTGTTGGAGAAGATTTGTGAACGAAACCACATATTACAGGAAAGAACAACAATAATACCGATGCTCTTTCAAGATCAGCACCATGTGAACAGTATGCCCTACAACATGAAGATCCAAAAAAAGAAAAGAAACTTACAAGAATATCACCAAGTGTACATAAAAAGTGAAAAAACTCACATCGAGTATTCGAAAAAATATCGAGAGACCAAATTATTGGGAGCATGAAACGGATGAAGTGTTACCGAAATTTTTGAATCCATAACTTACAAAAACGAGGAAGCAAAATATCAGTCCGATGGACATGAAATCATAATTCGTGGGACATTATATATTTATTTATGGGCGGAATCTATAGAGTAATTTATTTCTATAGAGTGCCGAAACACAAAAGACAAGAAATCATTTGGAACAACCACCAAAAATAGGGACAACCAGGATTAGAAAAAGCAACCGATGCTGTTGCAAGAAATCATTACTGGTGAATATGGTGAAAGACAAAAGAAACTTTTAGTAAATGCATATCATGTATTTGAAACAAAAATATCAATGGAAGAAATAAAGCGCCATTACAGAGCTTGAATACCAAAACACCATTTGAAGCAATTGGAAAAGATATCACAGAATCTATTACAAGCACTAGAAAGGGATACCGATACATCCTTGGTGTGATTGACTTTTTCTCAAAATATGTATGCTTTATACCGATGAAGATAATAACAGCAGAAAAGGTGATTAAAAATCTATGAATTCACTGGATAGCGAAATTTGGGATTCCAGAACGAATACACTCGGACAGGGGTACTAATTTTACGTCAAATTTATTTTTGAAAACTGTCGAGCACTGGGAATGAGGAAGACATATTTTGCCATACTATCCACGGGGAAATCGGTTAATAGAAAGGTTGTTCTAAACGGTTAAACCTTTGATCAGTGCAGTGATGGAGGAAAGTAACATTTATGAATGGAGTGAAACACTACTATTCATAGAACTAGGAATACGAACAACAAAGCAAAACACCACTAAGTATTCTCCATACGAGGTGTTATTTGGACGCAAACCAAGAATCGACTTCACTCACTCTGAACCATTCTCGGACACGGTATATCACAGCACAGATGAATATGTGAATGAAATGAGAAGTATGATAAAAATAGTCCACGAAGTCATCACTAGAAATTTTAGAGACCAGAAAGAAAGAGATAACTTAAGATATGATGAGCATCGATGAATGCAAAACTGCAAGTCTGGCAGAAAGTTATGGTCAAAAATCAAGGAGCAGAAGGATTTGAAAATAAATATTCGTTATCAGGAGAATGATCGACAACTGGACATTAATTTTATAGCATGAAGTCGGGAATAAAGAAATACAACGTAACTTCAACCAGATTAAATAAGTGAAAGAAATCGAAGATCAAAGTGGGAAACAAAGACTCACACATACATACGAACGTGGAGAGCAAAGGGCAATGACGCGGCTCAGGTCAAAGAGAGAAGGTACCCGACCAGAAGTACGCCAAATGCGAGGCCGATATGCAGATGATTTTGATGAGGAGATTATGATATTAAATGAAATATTTAATAATATTTATTATAATTGCTTGTTTAAGTATTCACGCAATTGTAATTTTTCAAGTATATGATTATTATTATTGGATTTTAATCTTGTAACTCGTATTTATCTAACAACTTCAAAGATTGAAGGTTGAAGAAAACCTTATTAAAACATTTTGAAAACCTTTTATAAACTAAAATGATAAAATTTATGTTTAAAAAGAATATCTTAAGTTTTAATAAAATTACTTTTATACAACTAAAAAACGGAAATAAACGGAAATATTATACTTATTTCAAATTTCTTGTCATAAAAATAATAATATTTTAATTATTTTATTTATTTAAAATATATAGCAATATTTATTTTCAAGGAAATAAATTATAATCATTTTCGAGTAATTGAAAATTGAATTGTTTCTACTTAGATGAATAATTTAAATTTATTATACAAAATCGAATAATTTTAACAAACAAATCCAAAAAAGATGGAAATTAATTTATAATTCAATCTGTTTTAATGAAGTCTCAATCTTTTTGAAACAATCTTTTCTTCAGACAAGGACAAACGAAACTGACTTTTCCTCGTTTTGACGGTCTTAATTGCCACTAATATGTTTGAGGAACTTTCTTCCTTCAAGAACCCTTTGAAAATTGAAGATTTCCTTTAGATTTGTTTCAAGAATGCAAAGTAAATTCCTTTGGTAATCTGTTGACCTGATCAAAATACAAGAAACAGCGTTGAGGAAGCACGAATTGATTCATGTGTCCACTGACGTTAGAAGAAAACTACTAAAATGATTTTTGTTTGGTTTATTAAATTTTAGAAAATGCGTTATTTGTATGACATGTAAGTCGAGTTAATAAATTACTTTGGTCATTTACTTCTTGATCTTCTTGAGCACACAGGGTATAAAACCATTTTCTGATCATTATGGAGGAGGTTGTACGTCATGGACAAAATTTCTCAATTGTTTTCCAACCTTTAGCTAAAAACCTTTTATCAATCGAATTCAGATTAATATGAAAATAACTTTAAATAACTGGTGGTTTTATATCAATGGTATAGATCAAGGATCTCCGAATTACGACATGTGGATTTGTTTTTAGGGACCCTTTGTACCCCAAATAAAAAACAAAACAAAATGCTTTAAATAATGACGTGTCTACTTTTTAGAAAATATCAAAGTCAGCAGTTTATGCTAAATGTTACTTCCTTTCAAATTTTGATTCTGAAAAAATCTACTTTTAAGGGTGTCATTATTTGAAAATTGAAAGCATGTCAATTATCCATGTAAGGCCCACGTCGACCATTTTAATTTTCATAATAAACATGTGGGCCAAAACTTGGGATATCACTGGTTTAAATGAAAAAGTCCTTGGGATGAACAATTTGATAGGGTTCACAAGTGCCTATTTAGATATTTTATCCAATCTTGCAAATGATTTTTCAACATTTGCCTATCTAAGCTGATTTTTTCCGGTTTATGTAATCCCAATAACAACATATGAATCAATTAAAAGATTTATTAATTAAATAATTAATTAACCATTTCTTGGCTAAAAACATTTTTGCGATTATTCAAATATGTGTTAATAATTGTGATTAAAATTTTTAATTAAAATTTGTATTTTTTCTATTTTTTAAATGTTTTTTGATATTTTGGAATTTTTCGTAATAAATGTATTATTGAATTCATTACTCATAATAGTTTCGTTGTAAGAAGAAAAAATATTGATTATTATAAGCCGGGGATTTCATTCTTTTTCATAGTTTTCCCTTAAGAAGAACAACTTTATTGGTGTTTCACATACAAAAACAGCAATCCGAAGACAGAGTTCTTTGAATCAGTAATTGGCGTTAGCATTTTCGCTCAAAACCTTTCGAAAAGGACCGAATAGTTCACAATTCTGTCGTAACTCTACAGATTGTTGGTCGGACATTTTGCTATCTCAATCAGCTCGATCAGACAATGTGTTCTAGACATCTTGACTCCGAATAGATGAAACTGCTCAAATTGCGATTGAAATAGAGTTGAACTTCAGAAACCAGCACAGCGACACTGATTATGGAACTACTTTATAGAACTTTATAAAAAAATCCGAAGCATTCCGTCAAGAGAAAATTTCAGTCGATCATGGTACTAATACTACCCAAATTCATATGTATTCGGACACGTAAAATAATTCTTATTAAAAATTTTATATTATAAATAATATGTACTTATTTGTATTATAGATGAATTAATTTGATATTTTACGATAATCTAAATACAATTCTAAAATAATTTGAAGAAATCAAATAAAAAAGTTAACTAATAAAAATTTTATTCGCATTTAAAAATTTGTTCTCAAATTCAAAAGAATTCGGACACTCACTATTTAAAATCTTGTTACATCGCCCTTTGCTTTTATGACATCTTCCATTCTTCTATTCATTGAATTGTATAAATCCTGACATTTATCAATGGGAAAACTATTCCATATTGGTAAAATTTTATTCTTCAAATCAATTTGATTTTTAGGACGTTTTTTTCGTAATTCCTTTTTCATAATTGCCAAAACATTCTCTATGGGACTTAAATCTGGTTTCCAAAAGCCATGTCCAGAAGGACATATTATTTTTCATCATCCAAGTTTTTGTAAATTTAGAAGTATGACAAGATGCTCCATCTTGTTGAAAAATGAAATCTCCATTGTCAAAATATTGCGTAATAGATGGGATGAGACTTTCCCTTAATATCTCGGTATACTTTCTAGAGTTCATTGTGCCCTCTATAAAGTAAAGACAGCCATGTCCTTTGCTTGTCATACAACCACAAATCATTATGCTTTCTGAAAATTTCAGAGTTTCGTTTAAACAGTCCGATAATAATGACTCAATAATAATTTCTTGTTGATTTCTTGAACATTAGCACGACGATATTGAGGAATTAACCTCTTCAAACACCGGTTATCAGTAGCGGAAGTCAACTTTGGTCGTCCAGATTTCTTTGGTGATGAGTTATTCTGACGGTATTTAGCTTTTTTATGTTATCGAACACCGTCGATTTACTTAACTCTAAAGTTTTTGAAATTTCCCTTACTGATTTTCCTTTAACATTCATGGCAAATATTTTCTCATGCATTTCCGTATGCATCTTTTTTCCACGAACCATATTTTAAAAATAACGAAAATTTAATCGACTGAAATATTTAAACAATAATAATTACATGCGTTTTTACTAATAATCCATATTGAATTTAAAATAGTTCATTGCCTACATTTATATTATAATTTTTATTAAGTGTCCGAATTCTTTTGAATTTGAGAACAAATTTTTAAATGCGAATAAAATTTTTATTAGTTAACTTTTTTATTTGATTTCTTCAAATTATTTTAGAATCGTATTGAGATTATCGTAAAATATCAAATTAATTCATCTATAATACAAATAAGTACATATTATTTATAATTTAAAATTTTTAATAAGAATTATTTTACGTGTCCGAATACATATGAATTTGGGTAGTAGTATCTTAAATGTACGAAAAATCTCAGACAAAAGACATACATTTACTTTGAATCGAATCATAAATAAGAATTTGCCAGTTTTTGTTGATCCCTAACTTTGTTTTGACTTTTCAGCTGGTTATTATAATAGATAAAGGAATATTATAATTTTCGTTTCCTTGTTGCAATAAGTGCGCTTATACAGTCAAAGTCTTACAAAATCACGGTACAAGCAGGACTGTGGAGTCGGAGTCGTGAAACTCGATATCGACTGCGACTCTGACCAAATATTTTCAATTTCTTAACTGCAAATATTTTGAAAATTATTTATAATTTAGTTTTATTAATTATGATTTAATCTTATCATTACTTATCACGTTCTATTTGTTAAATTTTTTAGAATGTTATCTATTATTTTAAAAATATATATAATTTATAATTACAATACTGATTTGGAGTCTTTTTATTAAAAAATACAGTTTAAAGGCTAAACTTTAAACACTATTTTTAAGTGTTATTAAATATAATTTAGTATATAAATTTATCTCTATGACTGAAAATTGTTATTTGAAAAAAAGCAGTTTGTTAAATTACTAATTGATAACCAAATAAATAAAAAAATCCAGTTTTATTTAATGATATCTACACCATTTTTACATGTACTTCATAAAATAGTAATCGAATTTAAAAGAATAACAAATGTATTTAAAATTCATAAATTGTATTTCAAAGAATAAAAATTGTTTTTTCAAAAATTAATAATTTTATTTGAAAAAATCAAATTATTTAAATAAATATTTAGATGATTGGATAACATTAATTTTTGTTATTTTTAGTGCATATAAATACACTATGCATTACTTAAAATAAATAAATTTTATGAATTGCTGTACATATATATTTGTTCCTTGAAAGTTAATTATTAGGCCTTTTTTCTTCTTTACAATTCTGTTTAATTAAAAATAACTGAAAAAATAACCGACTGTATATATATAAATTGATTTAAAAAGGAATTGGAGTCGGAGTCGAAGTTGTAGTTGAACAATTTTATTCCCACTCCGCAGCCTTTGGTACAAGAGATCATGATAAGTCCTCTTTTAGATTCAAACTGAAACATACCCCTGCCTTGGATAGGAGAGAATTTGAAAGTTATAATTCGAAGTTGTTGAATCGTTTACAAAAATATTTATAATGATTAATTAATAAAATCGCTCTACTGACAAAATATCACAAAATTATTGGTTAATTTCTTTAAAATATAAAACATTCAAACTGCTTTATATATATATATATATATATATATATATATATAATATTTTATCCTTATTTTAACAATTAATACATTACTCAAAGTAAAAATAATTAATCAATATGTCTGTGTAATATATTTTTGGAACGTAACATTACTTTTTCTTTTTAATCTTAATTTAAAATTTAATGAAATTTAATGAAAAAACACTTTTATAAATAATTTTAATAATTGCTGCTTCGTTGCCGTAATTTGGTCGCTTACATTAACGGAAGTCAGATCTGCCCGTTTTGCTGATTGCTATTATTTGCAGATTTGTGTATTAGTGTATTTACTACATTTTATGATTGGAATCTGCGATTTATTGCGTTTTAATTTGAAAGCAGAAGTAGATTCTCACGCAATCACGTCTTCAGCGCATGGGTCGGCAAACTGGAGTCCTGATCCAGAAAACCAATTTAAAATCTTTGGATTCAAATCGAATAGTCATAAAAATTTTTTAAATAACGAAAGCCTTAAACAATGAAAATTAAAACCTACGTAGAATCGCAACGTATATATAGATGTACGTAAATGCCGCAGTTCGCTCCCCCTGTTTTTGTGTATTAATTGCTTTACAGAAATTATTACACGTATTTTCCCAAAAAAATGACAAAGTAGACATTCTACTTCATATTAGACTGAATGATGAAATCCTACAATAAAAAAGCCTTAAATAATCAATTCCGAAACAAATCTCGGTTACATAAAAAAGTAATTCCAGATTTTATATAAACCCACTCAAACTAATTAAGAACAATTGCTTTGGGGATCCAGCGAAAATGTCTTTAGAAGTGTAATGATTATAATTATATATTTATATTATCATCAGAATTAAAAGATAATAAAGGGCTTGTAAATAAAACAGTCATATCAGTAGGGCCTCATCATAAGATTCCAGATACTGATCGCAACTTTTACCAGAACATGTTTACATTCTTTTACACTTTTATTTGAAAACTTATAAATCTCGAGCAACAAAAATTGTTGTAAATTTTGAGGTAAATATTTTCAGGTTGAAGGTTCCACTGATTTTTCTCCAAACCTCAATCTCTGTTGATAATGGTAATTGTGAGAAGTGGTTGCAAAGTCTATATCAGAATTCATTTTTTTTAAAAAACACCAAAATTTATTACTATAACAATTCACATTTCTAAAACAAATTTTCCTGTTAATTTAATTTAATTATCTCGACCCAAATTAATCTATTAAATTCTTTTTGATTTAATTTTTAAA
>MQRK01050644.1:0-11394 GCA_001938485.1 Girardia tigrina | reverse complement strand
TAATTCTTCAGGTATTAATGGTCTAATGGTTCCCGTTATTGACTTGTCGTACCAGATGTTTTTAATTTTCTTTAAGATGAGAGATTGGTCTTTACATTCGATTATTGTGGAGTCTTGTTTATTTTCTAAATCTTTAATGTTTAAAAAATTGAAAAAATTTATTGTATTAACCATATTTCTGGACAAAAAATCTGCCACGATGTTTGTTTTACCTGGTATGTATTTTATGTGACAGTTGAATTGTGAGATGTAACATGTTTGATTAAGTTGTCTTGGATGTTTTAAGTTTAATGCACTTGTCAAAGGTTTGTGATCTGTATTAATTGTAAAAGTTCGATGTTCAAGATAATCTTGGAAGTGTTTGATTGATCTGTGTATTGCTAACAATTCACGATCAAAAGTGGAGTAACGACTTTCCGTTTTGTTAAGTTTTTGCGAAAAAAATGATATTGGAACTTCTTGGTTGTCATGAGTTTGTGTTAAAGCTGCACCTATCCCAAAATTCGATGTGTCCGTGGTTAACGTTAGATTGCTATCTGGTTGTAACATATGTAATTTTGTGATGTTATTTAATTCATCTTTGATTTGATTGAATGTTTTGATCGATTCCTCTGTCCAATGAATTATTTGGAGTTTGGTTTTGTTCTTAATCATGTCAGTGAGAGGAGCTAGGATGTTTGAACAATTTGGAATAAATTTGTGGTAAAAGTTTACCATTCCACAAAATCTTCTGATTTCTTGAACATTTTTGGGAGGTGGAATTGAATTTATTGCCTCCATTTTCTCTTTGATAGGATAGATTGTATTCTTCTCGATCGTATGTCCAAGGAAATTGATTTGAGTTTTGTTGAATTCGCATTTTTTTTAAATTGAGATTTAACCCGTTCGTCTTAGGGATTTGTAATGTAGTTGCAAGGTGTGTTTTGTGTTCCACTATGTTTTCGCTGCCGATGAGAATGTTATCCAAATAAACTACAATGAACTCCACACCACGGAATATATTATCCATGTATATTTGGAAGGTGGAGGCTGCGTTTTTAACCCAAAAGACATCATTACGAATTCGAATAAACCGATTGGAGTTATTATTGCCGTTTTCGGTATGTCTTCGACTGCCATGGGGATTTGATGGTAAGCTTTTTCGAGATCTAATTTGGTGAAGTATCTTGCGTCTTTTAACCTTGTTGTTACGTCTTTTATTAAAGGTACTGGGTATTCGTCTTTGATGGTGATAGCGTTCAAACGTCGATAATCACCGCAGCACCTCCATGTATTGTCTTTTTTTCTTTTCATCAGGAGCGGTGAAGACCAATTTGAAGATGATTGTCTGATTACTCCATTGTCCAGCATTTCTTGAAAAATCTTTTTAGTCTCTGTCAATTTTTCGTCGGTTAATAATCTGACTTTCGTATGGACTGGAATTCCATTGGTAATAATTTGGTGTGTTGTTGAATTTTTTATTATTTTTTGTTGATCTCTTTTTGTTGTTTTTTTTTATTTCTTTATGATGATGGTGAATTATAAAAAAATTCGTTATCATATGAATGCACCCAATTATTAATTTCCATGAAAATTCAAAAATTGTATATAATCTATATGTTGATAAAATTTGAGAAATAACAACTTTGGATATCGTAAAAATTACATATATTCCAATTAAACCAGCACAAGCTTGACCGAAAAATATAAATTTCCCCATATTCTTTTCATCGTATTCATAGTGGTTCTTTGATAATGGTCTATACTCAAAAAATTATCGTAGTTTACTTTTCCTACTCCATAAGGTAAAACAGTATCAATGATTTAATTCATTACTCTTTCCTTTTTAGAAGGAAATAAGAAATTTCGTCTTGAATCTTCAATTTCTTCTGGTGAATAAATACCAATTGTTGACATTTGATACCAATTAAATATACCAATTAAACAATTGATACAAAATGGATGAGACTGTAATTTCCCTGTAATATCATCAAAAATTCCATCAAATTCTCTCAATTCTGTTTGACATTCCTCTGATACCATAATTTTATCTACTATTTTATTTCCCAATTTTACAGATTCCCCTTTACATTCTCCATCCGGATCCATTACTCCTTTTCGAAATACATATTCTCTTGTTATATATCCACCTTTGGCCGTTAATATTAAAGTGGAATCAATTTTTAGTTGTTTCGTTTGAAATACTGCTTCGCAATTTTCTGGTAAGATATCAACTGGTCTTGGTATAGCATCTATTTTAATAAGATAAGAGTGACTCCATTTTCCACAATGAAAACATAAGTTGCACGTTTGACTATACACTCTCGCACTTTTGCTCTTCTAAATCCTGATTCTTGATATAAATGATATAAAAAAATTTTCTCTTCTTTAATTTGTAATGGATAAGCTTCAACACATTCTACGACATTCATTAATGAATATATTTTGTCTACTTGATGGTGATGGTATTTGCGTATTTGATCTACATGATCTGGCAACATGACCATATTTTTTACATTTTTCACACTGTATTTGACCTTCACTGTTAAGTTTTGCTCTCCGTGGAGGAATTAAAGATCTATTTCTAGTCATATCTGTTCTACATACATTGGCTAGATGACCTCTTTTCCCACATTTATAGCATGTTTTACTAGGTGAATTTCGATTATTGTTTGTATTATTTTTGAACTAACATGGACTGCTGACATGACAAATTTTGTTACAGTTATAACATTGAGGTTTTCTTGTATAATTATTTCACTCTTAAGTGTCGTTAAATCTCATTGATCTTGAAAAATTCGGACTTCTTGTATAATTTGGGCTTTGATTATTGTTATTTCTACCACCGAAATATTGATTTTGTCTTGGATTTTCATTTTGTGGTCTATATCTTTGCATTTTTGGAAATGCATAACTTTGAAAATCTTCATCTGTATCACTGTTGTTTGAATATGTCTTCGGTTTAGGTCTTTCTATCTGTTTTAATTCAGTCACACATACTGATCGAAGAGGAGCTGCATTAGTATTCATTTCTATTTTCATAGCCTTTTTTTATCAGATCATCATAATTTGTATAGTCCTCAAAACAAAGTGCTGTTCTTATATTATTTTGAACTCCAGCCCAAAACTGATCTTCAACTATCTTTTTTGTTTGTTCTGTCCAATTTCTCTTTTCTCCAAACGCTTTTTCTGCAAGTGTTGATAAATGAAAAGCGAATTCACCAACTGATTCCTCCGCATTTTGAATTCGAGAATAAAACTTTTTCCGTATGATTCTACCAACATCGCCACTTATTAATTTTTCAGCCATTAAATTTTTCATATTTTCCCAAGTTTCAACTCCATTTTTATCAATTTGATTAAAAATTTCTCTAGCTGCACTTTTAAATATAACGGTAATCTTTGAATCATTATTTTTTCGGCCCATCCATACGCTGTAGCAAACATAAAATATTCTGTCATAAAATCTACGAATTCCATTGGGTCTCCCCATATTGATTTACACTTTTATAAAATGCCAGAGATTGTTGTGGAAATCGTAGGTCCAAGTTCTTGAGAAAGTCTTGCACGAAAGGTGTGAGTGTAGTTCTATAAGCCTTTTTGATGTCACATTCCCCTATAAAACTAAAAGAACATCGGCTGAACAGCTCCTCAGCATCTGACGCGTATGAGGGTTTTGAGGATGAGGTAATAAATTGAGAAAGTTGGGGGATACAGGAGTCTAAAAAAGTAGGTAGATCCAGCAGTGTCATTTTTTTTTTTACTTTTGACAACTCACAAAATCTATATTATTCTCTCTATTTTCTGCCATCGTTTCTTTTTTAACTTTTCTCCGATTTTTCAAAGGATAATTAGATGTTTTGATACTTTTTTCGTAATATCAATTATTAAAAATGTACTCTTTTTGTTTTAAGAAGAGAGGGCTCACCAAATATATTTATGTTGGGTATTAAAAATCTTTAATCTTAAATATTTACTTTTTAAACACAAATCTTTATTCTTTAATCTTTAATCTGACTCCAATTAATCAGTAAGGACTTCCAACATAAATATATAAACAATGAACACAAATTCTTTTATGAAACTTTATTTCAAATAACAAAAATTAACAAGTCAAAAATAATAATAATAATTCAATTCTTGATGACAGAACACAAACACAAATCAATATTTCGTACGAGTTAACAGATTACAGTAAAAACTGAATCTCCAAAACGAGCGATAGTTTAGATTTTTAAAATAAACCTTTTTCTCCCATATGGGATACTTATGGTTTAAAAAAATATTTTAAAAGAATAATAAATAAAAATAATTCTTTATAACAATTTTACTTGCCTCCTTGGTTTTTATTTTTGTTAAGAGAAATTTTTGAGCAACTAAACTAAATTTGCTGCTGTTTATATAGTAGTTTTCATCAGCCCTGAAAATTTATAAAATAAAACAAAGACTAAAATATTTTTAATTTTCAATTCCAAATTTTGTTAAACTAAATATTATTTTGTTTAAAATTAATAATTTTACCAAAAGAATTATTTTAAATTTTTTCTGCATAAAATTTTATCAAAAGTGTCCATATATATTTTTCGAAACCCTAACAAAAGAGTCGTTGAAAGATTTCATCACCAAAGAATTGGAGCTAAATATGACTGACAGTGTTTGGCAAGGGTACGACGGAGCAAGTGTTTTCAGTGGAAAATATGAAGGAGTTCAAAGTGGAATTATGAAGGAAACATCACCAAATGTTCATTACATACTTTGACGCTCACACTGTTTCCCCTTGGTCCTTGTGCACACAGTTGAAAAAGTGGTAAAGGGCAAACGTCTTTTTGGCATTCTCAACAGTTTATGGCGTTTCTTCAGTGTTTCTCCAAAATGACGGTCTTCCAACAAATGCAAGAGATTCTTTGAAAGAAACCATTTTGCTTAATACAGCCTTTCCTTGATACTCACTGGACAGCCCTTGCCAAGGCTCAAGAAGCAGTAATTCGTCTGTACGAACCTTTAGTCAGCGCTCTTCAAGAAGTTCACATAGAGACAAGTGATTATTCCTGTGAAGCATCGATCGCCGAACTGCAGTGTAAGGAAACGACATGCATGTTACATGCTCTTAATGAAATCATGCTCCCAGTATGTCTCTTTGCCAAACAACTCCGAAGTAAACAAATGACACTGCTGGATCTACCTACTTTTTTAGACTCCTGTATCCCCCAACTTTCTCAATTTATTACCTCATCCTCAAAACCCTCATACGCGTCAGATGCTGAGGAGCTGTTCAGCCGATGTTCTTTTAGTTTCATAGGGGAATGTGACATCAAAAAGGCTTATAGAACTACACTCACACCTTTCGTGCAAGACTTTCTCAAGAACTTGGACCTACGATTTCCACAACAATCTCTGGCATTTTATAAAAGTGTCACAGTTCTCTTCAGTGCCAAGGAGGAAATGACAGAAACAGAAGAATCAGTATTCATTCAGCAACTCGTGGATGGCTACTCTCTTTTAACTGAGAAGGTGTGTGACCTAAAAACAGAGTACAAATGCTTCAAGAACTATCATTCATCATTGATAGCCAATTCCAGTCCAGTACCAACAGCTTATGACATTATGTCAAAAATGGTTCAACCGAAAAGCGTCTTACATGAATCCTTTCCCTCCTATCCTCTGCTGCAGTCCTGGTGCTTCTTTGTCCAATTGGAACAGCTTCTGTTGAGCGTTCATTTTCAGCTATGAACAGGATTGTGACTAAACTAAGAAACAGCCTGACTCCCCGAAACATCGCCCACTTAGTGTGCATCACTACAGAAGCTCCAGAAACACTGACAACAGAAATGGCGGAAAAGATTGTGCGTTTATGGCACGCTTTCGAAAACTCTCGACGCATTGCAATTCCATTATAAACATCAATTAATTGAATAATAATGCTTATTTGGTGACGGTGTTCATTTATAGGATATTTATTTATTTACATATTTATTTAAAGGAAAATACTATTGAGAATACTCATGTTGCATTAATTGCTTCTGGTTTTAACATTACAAAATTGTTTAAAAATATTCAACCTCCATCCCCCCCATACAACTGAATTTCCTCCCCAGCAAAAATTTTCTGTCTGAAACACTGGTATCAATATAAAATATTTGTAAACAAAAAATAGAACTTAATATCAAAAAAGTAAGAAAATGAAAATAACATAAAACTTAAAGTAAGAGGTGTTTAAAATTTTATTAATTCTTAATACGTATAATAATATTTTAATAGAAATATAATTAGAATTTATTTATCAAATTTTTAATATCAAATTTTAAAATATTTTAATCAATATTATTAACGTATGTCGGAAATAAAGAAAGGTAAAAATATATTTTATATTTCGCCTTAAATTAATTTTTTTATAATATATTTTAGATGAAAAAACTAATGAAAAGCAGAAAAAAGAAACTGCTGTTCTAAAAGACAGTAGCTTGTGTAATCTAATGAGTGTAATTCAAAATGATAGTGTTAGATTTTTCATGTTACTTAATATTCCGACTGTTATGTTAGCGCGATCTCAGATAGATTATCAAAATTTAACATATTTAGAATTAGCACAAAAATTAATAATTTACTGGCGTAATCTACAGTCTCACATGAAGGACAAAGAAAAGGTTCTGGATATTTATAATGCTTTACGAGAATCGAATCATGTAGAAATTTCAGAAATTTTTCTTGAAGCACACACAAATAATGAAGATTTGGTTCCTCAATCATTTATAAAAAAAGAAGAGAAATAGAAAAGCTATAATAATATAAATCGTTGAAATCTGTTTTGGGATAAATTCGATTATAAATGATCTTTTCGTACTCTAGACAAATGAGTTAATAACTCAATGACTTTAGAAAATAAATTACTTTTATTTTAACATTCTTTAAAGAATGTTCTTTTGTAATCAGATATAATATAAATTCAAAGAAGCTTTCCATTTTGTTTTTATAGTAATTAAATATTTATTAATATTATGTGATATATTTTAATGTGTTGCGTTTTATTTTACTAAATCCAGAGAAGAATCAATGAATTTTTCGAACGTACTAAAATTTTTCAGAATTATTAATAAAACTTGTAAAATATTTTTAACATCAATATGATTTTTTGACATTTATTAATATCACAAGCAGAATTGTCATTACAACAATTATTCAAACCACTTTCGCTATTCGGCATTTTTCTTGATTAATATATTTCTGAGTTTTATCCTAATTTTTAAAATAAATGAAAAATATTTATTAATATTAATTAATTATCAAGATTCTAATTGGTTAAAATTAAATCTAAACATTTTCAAAAAAATACCAATTAAATTATTATATTAAAATTTAAAATTACATTAAAAATTTGAATATTACATTCAAAAATTTATATATTACATTTCAAAATATTTTAAATCTTTTTACACACACATACCTATACATATATATTAGTATGAATTGAATAAAATCGATTAAGAAAGAGAAATTACAAATACAGAATTTGTTTCTTCTGAACCATGAGTGATTATGTCGACAATTCTCTGATTTGCTTGGATTTATTGTCGCAAACCGAGGAACTATTCGCGTGTATCAAAAAACAGAGTACAGTCTGGTTGCAAATAAATCAGCGGAAAATCATTCAAAAATAATAATTCGGAAATAATTCAACAGCAACTTTATCTCAAATATCAATCTAAATTTTACTTCATCAATTCCCATCCTTACTCGTCGTCATCGACAGTCATCAATATCAATAACAATAATTCTATAAAACCCAGTAATTGTTTCTTACTCGAAGAATCTCTCTCGATCTCGATTATTAAGTTTAATATTTACGATTGCAATTCGAAATATTTGAACACTTGCGACCCGTTATTTGACAAGCAACTTTGTTCCTGTTTCACTGCGCGGAGCACATTTGTAATTTTTCTGTTAGTTTTATATTTTATAATATAGTTTAGTTAAATTAAAATTTATTTTATATATTTATTTATATTTTTTTATTAAAACGAGTTAATAAATAAACATATCATATGCGTTTATTAACTCGTTTTTCACCTTTGGTTTTTAATCGACTAGAAATCAGGGATAGCTTGATTTTAAAGATTTTAAGGTCAATCGAATCCCTTTGACAGATACTGAATGTATGGTTTCTTTTGACTTTGTATGCTTATTCACAAATTTTCACATAGATGAAACAATTCAATTTGCTACACAATTATGGGAAAGTAGAGAAGATTTTGAGAACAAGAAATATATGAGTACAGAAGCTTTTTCTGACCTTTTAAAGTTTTGCCAAAAATGTTTTGTTTCTCTTTAATGATGAATGACGGTGTTGCAATTGGTTCTCCACTTCCTCTAACATTAGCTTCCATTTTCATGCAATTCATTGAAAATCACATGACAAAGATTCTTAGTCATATTTTTGGAACATAATGTTGATTTGACTATATTATTCAGTAAAATAATAAAATTTAATTTCCTTCAAAAACATGTTCAATATAATTTGACTAACAACAGTTCCGAAATCTTTTATATTTCATTATAAAGCCAACTTAAAAAATTTTACATGCTTCTAAATTATTTTATAAATTGTCAAAACCTTTTGAAAAATTGTCAAAACCTATTGAAAAATTGTCAAAACCATTTGAAACATTGTCAAAACTGAATGTAAAACACTGTAATTGTAAAGATACTTTTCATTTCTTAAAGTTCATTAGTCCTCTCGAATTGTTCTTCTCGTCTTGGATAAAGAATTTTTTTCTCTATTCAAATGATCCTCCTAAAACTTCCTCTACCAACAGAAACGGAACTCGGGTGGAATCTCACTCTAACTTCTCAAAACAAATTTTAATTCAACCGACATAAAATGTTTCTATATTTCCACTAAATACTTCAAAATAAACTTTTTTGTTGAATTCTTCGGCAAGTTTCAGCCATTATTTTTCAAATCTAAGACAAAAATAAATTTAGGAAGTCATCATCTAAAGCTATGGTAAAATGATGGACTACATTGTAGAAAAGCATAATAAGTCAGAGGTTGAGGATTGATGAAGATCCTGTAACAGGTAAATGGTCGATGGATTTGTAATAATAATGTGATTATTTTGACTGATGCAAGTAGTATAGAAATGGACGTGCTACTATATGTTAACGGTGATATTGTTTAAGACGCTGCTTGACTAAGAAAAGATGACTGCACAAACCACCTTAATATAAGTGAACTGGATGCGATTATTTTTGGCGATAATCTTGGGCTTGAATAAGTTCAAAATGTTGACGGACTCAACAAGAATATACAAATGGCTCATGTCATTATTCAAGAACATACATAACCCCAAGACCAGCACCTTATCTGAAGATTTAGTGCGACGAAGGCTTGAAATCATTAGAGAATCAAAAGATTATGAAGAACTGGAATTAGTAAAATCACAGTTCTGAAATACTAACTGAAGAAAAAAGTGTCAATAAATAATATTTGAGTAGATTAGAATCCAAGTGTTGATGAAATCAAGGAAATACATGGAATCTATCATTTCGAGGTCGACAGATCGAATGATTTACTGAAAGAATTATTTAGAATTATTACTAGGTTTCACATCAGTATACCAAAATATAGGAAACTGGATGTGTCAGAGAAACATCCGACTCATAGACAATAGCAACGCGATCTAAAAGAACGATTGGCGAATGTGTTTTCTGGTATAACAGTACGTCCGGTGTTAGAAATGCATAAACTCGACTGCCTATGATACGGAGTGAGCGCCTTGAACATGCAAATTTATTTTCAAATTTAGTTAGAATGACGATTATAGAGAAAAATCCTTTCAAAACTAAAAGAGATTATTTACTTGAGAATCTATGGCAAATGAATCATTGACTGGGCCGCATGTTAGCACATCATTTGAATTCCCAGTTGGGGTAGAGCACGACGAAAATGAGATCACAAAGCAAATATCCGTCATCGGGAAAGTAACATAAATTCAAGAATATACTAAAGTGGATTCTAAAGTTCACACCAAGAAAGGGATGACGTGGTTGGATAGGGACTGATTACATGACAGACAACAATGATGAAATAGAATTTGCGGTAGTTCATAAGATAGCAATAGATTCCATGAAACAACCGATAAGGAAACTGAGACCCCAAAATATCTAGAAGATCATGTAATTTGATTTTGAAAATCATGGGAAAGTGTAATTAAAAATTATTCTTATTTAAATAAAATCTCTTATTTAAATATAATCTCTGTTAAGCGAATTATTTTAATTTTTTATATAATCTATTTATAACAGCTAAAAAATCAAAGTCATTATTTATGAATTACCTTTCCTTGCATACCCAGCAATGAGAAATTAAATATTTTTACCACGTTTTTATTAGCTTGCTTTCTTGTCTGTTTGTCTGTCTGGAACAAATCTTGCGATTGATTTTTCGACCACTTTCAGTCATCCAATTGTTCGATATAAATTTTGACCAGTGGTGGATAATTGTCACCGTTGGTAAGTTATTATGAGGTTTGAAGTATTCATTACTCAATCAAGAATTACAATGTTCGATATAAATTTCGACCAGTGGTGGATAATTGTCACTGTTGGTAAGTTATTACGAGGTTTGACACAAATAGCCGATAATAATAGAGTACTCAAATGATATTGATGGTTGTAAAGCTGTAGACAATACTTGAGTTTCCTTTTTATTACCACGTTTTACTTAGCTTCGTTTCTTGTCTGGAACAAATCTTACGATTGATTTTTCGACCACTTTCACTCATCCAATTGAGGTGATTTTTTTTATACAGGCTTGCTTCCGATGACAATACAATATTTTAAAACATTTACAGCTCTACATAAACCGCATATGCTATAATTTAACTTTATGAAAAAATCAATAATATTAATACGTACAAAAAATTATTTTGAAATAAAAAGTGAACGCCATTTTTCACAATTTATTTTCGTAATTAATTTCGGCGGATTACCCGCCATCTTCAGACTAAATTAACACTGGCTTTTTTCAGCTTATATATGAGAAAGGTGATTATGCAATCAATCATGTAATAAAGGCTCTATTTGAAAATGTTTAACAGAGAAGTTGAGTGTGAAGCTTGGATATTAATTTTTGGATCCATGGATCTTATTAATAAGGCCTCACACGTTACTCTCTCCCAATAATTTTTAAATCGATTACACAGAATTTTAAAATCATTTTCTCCGATTTTCTTTTTACATTTTAAATTATGTTCGGCAATATTGCTCCCATTATCCAACCGACTATGCTCTTTGATCTCTCTACCATTTTTAGACCTATTGATCAACAGGAAATCTAATTGCTATGAAACTGGGATTTACAGAAAGAAAACTGACACGGGGTTGTACACAACTCCGGGTAGTTTCTGTGAAACTAGG
>MQRK01050620.1:0-12040 GCA_001938485.1 Girardia tigrina | reverse complement strand
AAGGGTTAAGAACAAAAGAATGTCTTATACTTATTAAATAAGTATACAATTATAAATGACCTTATGTAGGAGCGTGTATGTATGAGAGGGAGAGAAAGTGGATGGAATAGCAGTGTGTGTATTTTTAATGAACCCATGCTTTACCTATAAATAGTCAAATTTTTGGGTGTATATCTACAAAAGTTTGGTGTACATTTGTACACCCCAAATGGCCTTAAAAACCCTGATTGTAGAGGCATGCTTCTCGAGAGGAGATAGTCTTTCTTTAATCTAATAATATTGCAGAGAATTGTTCTTGTATAAAAATCGTCTTTCTTTATTTTAGAAGAATACAAAAATCAGAATCATCGTAAAATATAAATGATATAGTCTGGTTTTATAACAAAATATATAATAATTTGAAATTGTCAGCATTTCGATTCTTTTTTTTTAAAAACAAGGTAAAAAATTCCATTTTTTAAATTACTCCTAAAATTATTTATTTCTAAATCTTTTATAATAATTTCTTTTATAAATTTTTTATAGATATTTTATATGGTTTCTGGTCTAGTAAATAATTATTAATTATATTAAACAAGTTTATAAAAAAATATTAAAGAATATATAATAAATTTATAATAATAATAAATCTATTCTTCCAATAATAGCTACCAATAATAATAAAATAATATCATCGTCAAAACATCCTAGAGCCAAAATGTCCTTCTTTGATAACAGTTATTTTAGTTAAATTAGTAATAATTTAGAAAATGCTAATTGATCAGCCTATCGGGTATGTTCTGAGTGAAAAGAAGAAACGAAAATGTTGTGTTGGTGGATTCGTGTACAATGAAAATGGTGGAAATCAAGAGACAGGAGTAATTTATTACCGCTGTAAAAATCGATCAATTTGCAATGCAAGAATGTATGTCCAAAATGGCGTTATAATAGAAATTGTTGGATCGCATACTCATGCAGTGGATATTGTGTATCAGAAAGTATTACAAACTGTTGCAAACATTAAACATTTACCATCTACTACTCAAAATCCTACTGTAACAATTGTTTCAAATTCCATAGCAAATGAAAGGATTTCTGTTCACTGTAATTTACCATCAATAACTTCCTTGAAAAGAACTATTCAAAGACAACGTGTCATTGCAGAAGGTGCGCCACCTAATCCTCAAACGTTAATTGATCTAGTATTGTCTATGAATGTTACAGTATATACTGATAATTTGCAGCAACAAGTTAACTTCCTATTACATGATTCTAAGCCTGTATTAGACAGAATTTTGATTTTTGGATCCAACAGAAATGTAGATTTGCTTGCGAAAGCAGAAAAATATTTTGTGATGGCACTTTCAATATTGCTCCTGTTCTTTTCTCTCAACTATTCACTATACATAGTGCAAATCAAGGATCGGTACAGCTATTGATAAACTGCTTACTGCCAAATAAGCAAAGAAGCTCATATATTCGAGTTTTTCAATTCCTAAAATAGTTGCGTAACTTAACTCCTCAATATATAGGTATTGATTTTGAGATGTCTCTTATTCAAGCTAGTCAAATCGAATTTCCGCAATGTCAAGTTATGTGCTGCTTCTTTCATTTAAGTCAATCTATATGGCAACACATGTAGCAAGAAGGGCTCCAAGAACAAAATGCTTCTAATGATAATTTTGCACTGCAATTGCGAATGTTGCCGGCGTTGGTTTTTGTCTCTCCAGGAGATGTAATACATGCATTTCAAATATTAACAGAAAACAACTATTCTGATTCCACGGAACTTCAACGTCTTATCAATTATTTTGAAGATTATTATACTGGAGGCCAAATAGAAAACGTGGACGTGCAAACCCAACATGCGCAATTGATACGTTGAATACATAAACTCGCTTTTTTGACGAATTTCCCAGGACCAATAATGCTGTTGAAGCATTCCACAGAAGTATCCAATGTATTCTTGGGATGCAACATCCCACATTATGGAAATTAATAGATGGATTAATCAAGTTACAAAAATTGAAGGATGCAGAAATTGCACAAATTCTGGGAGGTCAGAATTTGTCTGTGCAAAGAAAACAATACAGAGATAGGGAAGAACGCATACGAAGACTCTTGAGAAACTATGATGCTCAAAACGTAATACATTATTTACGAGGTATTGCACACAACTTTTCATTTTAATTGTTGTGTAGCAATATTTATATTTTATAATAAATTGTTGAATTAGTTAATTTTTATTTAGGTTCTAATATATCTGTTTTTATATTTAATTTATTAATAGTTATTATTCATTAATAACACTAGTATGCATTTTTAAAAATTTTTTAGATGTCTCAAATATTTTAATTGTTCTAACATAATTCGAACACGCTGATTTCAAATATATACGTGAAATATTTCTATCACGTCAGAATTTTTCACAAATTCAATTTTAACATTTTTATTTTTTACTGATTTTTAACATTCACGATTATTTACAAAATAATTTGTTCAAAATAATAATTAGCTAATTTTTTTTACAAAAAAGTAATAAAATGTAAAGTACATAAAGCATAAAACTTCAAATTATGGACAAAAACTTCTTCTTGATTTTCTTCCACATTCTTTAGCCGTCAAATTCTCCCTTTTCAGCATCGAACAATAGTCCGCCATTATGTTAACATCCCATCGTCCTTTATAACTGATTTCGACTGTTTTAGTTTTAAAATTTTCTTCACTATAATCGTAATATAAATTTCGTCGCTATAATCGCCAATACTTTCCGGAAAATAATCCATATTTGAAAATAGAAAGTGAATTTTAAGGCTCATTCGACATCCTAATTTTTGGAATGCAGAAAGCATTTCATTAACAATTACTTCGTAGTTGGTCGCTCTCTTGTTCCCGAGAAATTCGTGCATCACAGCTCAATAACTGGTCCATGCATTCAATTCCAATTCATTCATTATTTTAATAAATTCGTTATCTTTCATGATCATTCTGATATTTGGACCATCGAAGATACCAGCCTTCAGTTTCTCATTACTTATTTTTGGAAATTTGGTACAAATATATTCAAAACACTTACTTTCTTTGTCCAACGCTTTCACAAACTGCTTCACTAATCCAAGTTTAATATGAAGAGCATGCAGGAGTATTCTATTTGGTTCAACCAACTTAGGAAATTTAATATTTTTTATACCTGGTTGAAAATTTGTTCATGATAACCAATATTTTTCCCCAATGATCTTTATCTGCGCTGCTATCCCACTCACATAAAAAATATGGAAGTTTAGTATAGCCTCCTTGCTGGCCTAGTAGAATTCGAATTATTTTGAAATCACCACATATCATCCACTTATGCTCATCGTACTTGATGTTTTGAAGAAGCACCACCATATTGTCATAAGTTTCTTTTAATTGAATAGAATATGCAATTGGCACAGATGCATAAATATTTCCATTATGCAAAATAACTGTGTGGTGATGTCATTCCTCACCACATTCAGTAATATTGAACTCCAATGATGTCAAATCATATGACATAACTAGAGTTCAAATTCCGGTGATTTCATATGTCATGACATCACCGGAATATGCAATTGCAAGGTCAATTTCAATTACATGAACTGACACCGGGGCATATTATATAATATTGCCTTCATATAAAAGGGGGAAATTTCCAAATTTAAATGGTTATTGTACCCAATCTATATTTAATTTAAATATATTTTTATTAGCCGAATTAGTGTTCTTTACAAACTGCTTTGAGACTTCGTTTG
Organism: Girardia tigrina; assembly: GCA_001938485.1. Classification (NCBI taxonomy): domain Eukaryota; kingdom Metazoa; phylum Platyhelminthes; order Tricladida; family Dugesiidae; genus Girardia; species Girardia tigrina. The sequence continues at coordinate 8,291 of MQRK01050620.1, read as the reverse complement.
GAAGAGTTAATAAAAAATCTCCATTCATTGGAATCATTCATAACTCCCAACCCAGTAATCAATCCAGGCATATTTGAACAATATACACGGGAATAAACTTTTGAAAAAAAATTTATAAATTCTGCTTCACGATTTCTATACCATGAAAAAGTTGTTTCAGGTTCTAGTAAATTTTTAGCTTTTAAACGTGATCCCAGCAACTCTAATAAAATTTTTGATAAATTCAAATCTCGAACAAGGTCGTTTAATTCAGCCTGAGAAAATGCTCCTCTAGAATCTGAATTCCTAAGTGAAAATTGTATTTATCAGTTTCAACAACATCCTCAGAACTTGATTCATCATTTGACAAACTTCTGCTATGTCAATTGGTATCGGAACGGGAATGTCATCTCCATGAGGTACTGGTCTCAATGCTGAAGGCAAATTAGGATATGATAAATCTTTTTTATTCTTGATATTAAAAGCTTTGGTGTTTACCATTCAGAAGTAACAATTGTCTGTGTGATTTTTGGGTTCACGCCAAATCATTGGAATTTCAAAACTTAAAGATGTTTTCAAACCTCTGCTCCAACTTCTTGTTGAGTCTTTCTTTTTTTTGTTTGATTAACTGAATAAAACTCTAATTTTATAAAATATATTTATTATCTACAATAATTACAAAAATCAAAGGTAGAAGATTTATGCTTTGTTTGGCCCCTGACCGATTTTATAATTGTTTCGAGAGTCTTAGCGACAACTCGAGTAACTGTGTTTTAGGGTTTAAATCACACTTTACAGCGTGATATATAAAAATATAATATTTTAATATATAGTTAATATTAATTACTTTTTATAATTCAAGATTCTCTTTTTTGCCTCGCACTATTTCAGTGTGATTTTTTTTAAATTGATTCTTTTCAATTTTTGTTATCCTTTTTATAGTAATTCCATCTTCATGTGCGGCGATCAGGTCAAAAGACCTCACATTCAGATCAATTCCTTTTTTTTCTATTATTTGATCGGTATGATTCCCGCTGATGACAGTCTATCTGGGAGGTCTAAATTCTAATGTCGACAACAGCAAATTCCTAAGGTGAAATTCGTTCACCATTTATATTATAATTTTATATTTTTATTAATTTTTATTTGTTATTATTATTTATTTAAACCTTCTTTAATGCCTTATATATTTATATAAAAAATATAATTTTATATTTAATATCATAAATATTTCATTTATGAAAAATATAAATATTTGTTAATATTTATTAATTTAATAATGATTAATTTAATATGATTAAGTAGTCATTTTTTTGGAAAACAATCCACGCAAGTATCCATTAATTATCCCATATTAATAAATTAAAAAAAATTCAAATTTTTTATTTGTCATAACTTAATGAATTCAATGAATGTGTGAAATTAGCTAATGCCATTTTGACATTTTTATTATTTTACACTTCCTAAACTTCGGTACAGAGTGCATCTTTCGTTTACCTAACAAATACTGTCCCAATAAACGTGTTGAACAATCTAAAATAGCAAAGAATGCAACATTTAGTAGTTTTTCTTTACAGTTTCACAAATTCTTATGCATGCAGAATATAAAATAAATTACAGTTTTAATAAAACTCTGCAACTTAAGAGACAAATATAAACCACGATAAATTACTTTCATTGAGATAATATTAATACAATAAAAAGAGCGATCAAATTCCATCCGAAATTTACATTTAACCTTAAAAGATACCAATTAAGTCTAGGTTAATGCTTTTTAAACATACTTCAATGACTGAGAAAGACAGTCCTTAGGATCATTATCTGAAATAAAACAGAATGCAAATAAAATATAGAGATTATACGTCAATAAAGAAAACAATAAAGTAACACTTAAAATTTAGGTAAAAGTTCGCAAGTAAATGAATTTTCAAAAAACTGATTTGCTACAATAAAAATAGTCTTTCTTTTTAACTGTAACAAAGAATTAAACACATTAATGTGAATATGGCTTCCCAAATAAGATTCAATTAAATAAAAATCCTAATTCCGATTAAATTTCCATAATTAGTTAATATTCACTATTTTCAATATTGTTCTAAAGATGAAAGCAACTAGGAACTATAGGTAAGCTTATTTATGGACCTTAGTCATTTGGTCGTGGGTGCACCCAATTATGCACAAATTTTTACCAATGCTCTCTATTTGCAGTGTCTCTTCTCAAACCTTCCATATTCCATCCCCTGCTTTCACTTAAGTCGTCTTCCAATTGTCTCTTTGATATTACTCTTGGTCTTTCTCCTTCCACTCTTTCTTCAGTCATGACTGTTCCTAGTACTTCTGTTCTTATCTGGTGTGCAAAGAATTTCACCTTTCCCCTCTTGCTGGACTTTTTCTTCCAATATTTCACTTAGTATTTCTAACATTCTTCCTGACAAAGTCATTTTTCTCTTTTCTTTCAATGCGATCTACAGCTTTATTCTGTAGCGTTTTATTTCAAACGTTTACATTAATTATTACAAGGTGGTAATATGAAAAAATTTTAAATTACAATATATTAGATAAAATGGTTCCTTTAAAAATTACGCAAATTAGAGAAACGTGAAATATCGAAAAATATTTTTTGAGTCTTGTAAACTCTAGTTGGACATTATTCTTAAATTAATCAATTAAAGCATTTGAAAATACAGATCTGTCCAGAAAGTTTTGACCGATGGTTTTCTATGAGTATCTAGTGAACACATTGATAAATGTCTATGATATTTACAGTATAGATAACATATACATATGTTAATTATTTTGTAGAATAAAATTCCAAAATAATCATTTTTTTCCTATTGTAGGGAAAACTAATATCAAAATACCAGTTAACAAATTGTTTCGAAAATAATTATCATTTTGCAATACTGTTTGAAAGTTGTATTTTTATTGCGTTAAAATGAATTTGAGTCAACGTGATATTCGAATGATGATATATTACTGCTGGAAACGTAATTTGAATCCCCCGTTATATGTAAAGAGATGACTGCAGCACTTGAAAGTGGTGCTGTTAGTGAGAACTCTTGCTGTCGATGGATAACACAGTTTAACAACGGCGATTTTAATGTGGAAGATCTACAGCGCTCTGGAAGGCTGTCAATGAACTTTGATGACGCTATATGGCAACAACTGGATTAGGACAAATACAGCACATGTCGCTCCATAGTACTTGAATTTGCAATTTCCCAGGAGATAGCTCGAAATCATCTCATTCAGATGGGGAAAAGGTACCTGTGTAATCGATGGATCCCAGATCTACAGTCCACTGAAAAAATGGCTAATAGAGAAAGAATATGCAACTAGTTGCTAACAAAGCAATCGGATTTTGATTTTCTTGGACGACTGGTAACCATGGATGAATCTTGGATATATTAGGACAATGGAGGCTCACAACATCATCGTTCTTGGCGAGAAGGAGGTAATCCTCCAGTTGATGTTCGACGTGTGCTTACTCCAGAAAGCAAATGATTTCAGTTTTTTGGACTGCAAAGGTGTATTGCTTATGGAAGTTCTCTCTTATGGACAGACAACTACTGTGGATACCTGCTGTAAACAGCTGGATCGTCTTGTTGCTGCAATACAACAAAAGGGAGGTGGCTTATGGGAATTCGAGCTCAACAAATTAATTATCATCACGATAACGCCAGACCCCACACAGCCAACAAAACAGTAAATAAGCTGCAGGAAATCGGGTTCACTGTATTGCCCCAACCACTATACTCACCTGACCTCGTTCTTTCTGATTTTTATTTATTCTCTCCAATGAAAACCGCCCTCCGAGCACGAAATTACAACTCCACGGAAGAAGTTCAAGTGGTATTGAAGCGTTGGATTGAAGAGAAACTCCGCAGTTTCTTCACGAAAGGAATTAGAAAACTCCCAGAACTGGGGGAGAAGTGCGCGGCTGACAATGGACAATACTTTGAATACATTAGAGATGATGAAGAAAATAACAATAAATGCTTATCTTTCACTTGTCTATAAATCGGTCAAGACTTTCTGGACAGACCTGTATTATCAAAGAATTAGTTTTGATTTTTTCATACTTTATCGCTCTAATTAAATGTACCAAAAAAGGTTTAATAGAAGAAAACAAAAAAACATTAACAGATCATTAAAATATCATATTTGAAAGCGTCTAGAGAAAAAATAAAAATTGAAAAATGAGGTTGTATCATGATTGATTCGATCTCCTTAAAAGAGCACAATTTTCTCTCAAACAAATCAAGTTTATTGACGACAAGCTAATCTTGTTGACAAACATAACTGTCACTGCCGTCAAGATGCATAAATTAGAGAAGGAAGTCGTCTTACTCAAACATGGGATAGTGAACATTTACAATCGAGTCGATCAAGTAAGGTTCTTGACAATTGGTTATGTTGTAAGAATAAAATCTCATTCTTTCATAAGATTAGTTTTCTGTTAAAGAAAAATGTTTTGATTCACATTCCAAGTGGAAGTTCTGGAAATCACAATTGAAAAGTTATTACAAGGGATTAATTAACATTCAAAAGGAAAAATTAAAGCCGCATCAATACTTAAAATTTGAAATTAAATTACCAGTGATATCCAAAAAGAATTATGCTTTAATAAACGCGAGAGTTTTTAAGAAAGAAAGGGATCGCTTATTAATGGTTTCATTTACCGTAGAATTTTGAGACAAAGGTGCATTCGTCTTTTAAATATGTGCCACGATCTCAAATAAACTGATATAATCACTGCTTAGAAAATCAAGAAGCTCCTGTTTGCGGTTGCTTTAGAATAATTCACTTGTTCGCAAAGTTACCTGATCATGTTAGCTACTGATGATGCAAGTTTCTAGGTCGTACATTTTCCCCATACAGATCAACCGAGAAATCCAATGATTCTAGATTATTCTGACACACAAATAATGTGATAAGGGACAAACTACTTAATTCACCTGAGGAAGTGAGAACCAAAAGCATGACTTTATTTGTTTAATGTGACTCAAACCTCTGCAGAAAAAAAGATCGCATAATTATTAGTACGCTGAGAGAATTGTGTAACATATAATGGCTCTTATTTTGACAAGTAATAGTATTTAGGTTGGTTGTTCGCTGTGGACAAATAAAATCTTTATTAATTATCTTTTTATACTCAGTCCAGGTACTAATTTGACCTATAATTTATATTCAAACAAGTTATAATGAAACAGCAAAAGGAGTACAATGATTATATTTAAAAATAAGATTCAAGACATATATATTGATACAATCATGACCCGACAAATGCGCTAAAGAAATTTAATTTTTTTGAGAATATATTGATTTTTATTATTAATTCGTTATTCATAAAAATATTTTTGAAATATAAATTTTAAAAATGCATAAATTTATAAATATAAAAATTATTTTTTATATACAGGGTGATCATAAAGTAACTACCGGGTTTTAAACTGCAAAAACTTGATTTATATTGTATTTCTTTTTAATTATAAAGGCATTTTGAAGCTTTTTCTTTAAAATTTAATTAAAAGTACATTTTGTTTAAATGTATTAATTGTTGTTATTGTTTTAAGCGTAAGATTCAAAATAGATGTAAATAAGCGTGTAAAAATTGTTATTTTATTTGCGAAGCATGAGCCAGTGACTTTAATATGAAGTGAACTTCAATGACTTAAATGGAAAAATATTCCAACAGAAAAAAGTATTAGAATCATCTTCAAAAAGTTTGAAGAAACAGGAAGCGTTCTAAATGCCCCAAAATCTGGAAGACCATCAATTGATGATGAAAAGAAAAATGAGATAGCATTTAGGTACTTGTGAATATTGATAGGGTACTTTGAGCGATTCATGAAGTATTGTATGATGGTCAATAACACACATATATCATATGGGTTTCATATATATATACGAAAATATAGATTTTTGAGCACTTTTTTGAGAATTTCAGAAATGTTCGAAAAAATCGATTTATCAGCACTTTTTCGAAAATGTTGATGTTGAATCTGAATGTATCTATGTGGGTTACTATTCAAGTGCATCAGCACTTTTTTGATATTCTGCTTCCTTGTGCCTTGATGTGCACTTTGTGTAAATTTTCACATTATGTTAATTATAGGGAAAAGTAAACAATATATGAAATTTCTAATTGCACATTCAGATATAGAATCAAAATGTGCATCAAACACATGGTATCGATTTTTGACACTAGTACTTTTAAAAAATTTAATGTATTGATTTTTGCACTTTTGCACATGTGTAACTTCAAAAGCACTGTGCTATATATATATATATATATGTAAACAAATTTGTTTTAAATAACTACAAACAAACAAATTACCTTTGAATATTGTGGAGATATTAATTCCGCTTGTTTAAATCGGCCGTTTACCGATGCAGTGTTATTTTTAAACATATCATATTCGTGTCGCACATTTTGTTATTACTAGCTATCACGGCAACAACCACTGCTCGGAAGGAGCAATGCTTTCACGGAGGTATGGTGGACGCGGTTGAGTTACAGTGGCGAAAGATAAGTTCCAGAATATCGGGGCGAAGCAAGTGAAGGATGTGGCGAAAAACACGAACGAGGAGGCGGGCTACAGTTTTTGCACTTGCGATCGCCAAAGGGAGATTTGAAGGGGTTACTGAACTTATTTCAAAAAAGGAACTAATTTCCACAGAAAATTTTGCTACAGCAAAAGAACTTATTTCAAAAATAGAACTACTTTTAACAACAAAGTTAATTTCAACAAATGAACTAAAAATTCCTCTAACTTTAATATAAACATATCCCGACTCCTAAACCAAAACCTTAACACTAATACCTAACCTCTAACCCAAAACCTCAACCCTAACCCTTAGTTGAATTTAGTTCATTTGTTGAAAATAAAATTTTTTTTGAAATAAGTTCCTTTGTTGAAATTAATTCTGCATCCCGATTTGTAGGGATTTGTAGGGGCGCCAGTCCGATCGGTTTCCGGCGGGGAGTGATGACGGCGGTTGGGAGTGTGGTTGCCTGTCTGAATCCGATGACCGCATTTCGGCGAGCGGGAATGGTCGGTCGGCGGTTTGATCTCAGAAGCAATGCGGTCAGGGATAAAAGGACGCTCCGTAGAAACCTCGAAGTGGTCAAGAGGATGGAGTTCGATAGCGGATGATCTCGCAATGTTTCGTCAGAGCTGACAGGGGTGCGAGGTTTGAGTTCCAGTACGCTTATATTCTTTTCTCGGAGAGAATCTCGAGTGCCTTTCGTGCTGGTAGCTGAGAGCGTTGACGGCACTCTTGCTAATGTCGACTGGGACTCGTGCTGCGGTTTTGCGTGGTGAAAGTGCCCGGGATTCGAGACAACGATCGAGGAGATTGTGTTTGGAGGCGAGGCGGACACAGACATGATCAAGGACGCGCAGCTGCACGATTTGAACCTGGAACAGAAAATAGTCGTTGGGAAGGATGACGTGCGGGCGATCAAGAGGTGGTTTGCGGGAACGGTCGGTCGATGGAAAGGCAAGTTGTGGGCGGTCGAAAGGTGGGTCACTGAAATTTGGGACGGGATCGAGTTTTCAACAAAGTGTGCCATTCATGGACGTTGTTGAATCTGGCAATCGATTGCTGCGACCACGAGAGACGTTCGATGATGGGAGTCAACGGGCACATATTCGAGCATATCGGGCGAATGAGCACGCCGGACGAGCTGGAGAAATGGGTGGACAAACGAGTGGATTTTGTGTGCAAGAACGTCAAAGAATTTTTTGGCTAACGCGGGAGCCGAGTTTAAATTCGACAGGAGGGTGAACTCGGTGGCTTGTGAAGTTGTCTAATGCCCGCGAACTTGAGTGGCTTACATCAATGATTCAGTGAACATACCTTGTTTAAATCGATTATTTACCGATGCATTATTATTTTTAAACATATCTTATTCGTGTCCCACTTGTTGTTATGACAAATATATTGAATATCATTAAGTCACAAAAACGAAAGGACCAAAGGCTTTACGAATGGTACAGATATCTTTGTGACAAGTGAAAATAAGATGTGTTAAACGAGAGTGTGTCACATGACTGTAAAAAGAAACTTATGGGACTGTACTGAAAATTACTGAACACATGCATACTCCAGACAATTCTAAGAATAAACCTGAAAAAGTATTGAAGAATTAATAATAAAAAATCAACATAATTCCAAAAACTTATAAAATTTATTTTAGCGCATTTGTCTGGGTACCTGCTACAATATCAAATTAGCGTTTACAAGACTCAATAATTATAATTATTATTTAAAAAAAAATCAATAAAATTTTGTGTTAATTAATT